>OVBE01001748.1:0-34504 GCA_900406425.1 Iberis pinnata
TTATATTTATTTATAAATAATTTTATTAATATATATTATATATTATATATATTAAATAAATAAATATTATTTAATAAAAAAATATTTAATATATACAATATAAATTAAGTAAATTTAATATAAATTTGTTTAATATATAAATAAAATAATTTTATTAAATATGTTAATAAATTTTATATATTTACAAATAAATAAAATATTAAGTACTTTATTTATTTATTTGAATGTGTATAAGTAAAATATTATATTAATATAAATTTAATACAAATATTATAATAAAAATTAATATCAAATTAATTTATATAAAATTAATATTGTTTAATATATAAACACTTTAATGCTATTTATAATGTATATATTTATGAGTTAATTAATATTTTAGTTTAGACTTCCATATTTTATAAATTATTGTTATCTGTATTTTTAACACTTTTGTGGATACATAAACAATATTTAAAAATATTTTATTTTAAATAGAACATTTAAAGTCCACACAAAAGTTAATTTTTAATTTTAGAAAGATATTGACAAAAAAAAAAAAATAAGTTTCGGTCTGGGTTTGGTTTGAGTTTGAATTTAAACCAAAACATGATTTTTAATCGTAATTTAAGCTTATGAATCACTTGAGAGGTTTACTAATGAATTCGAGTAGTTTAAGGGGTCGTGTAAAGAGATGAATAAATTCATATATATACTCAAAAGCTTTAACGTTGTGGGAAAATAGTTTGGATGCATATAGTTTGGGGCACAGTAAACTTAACCCCTCTAAAAAATATATTCCCTCCGTTTTTTATTATAAGATGTTTTATACTTTTCACATATAACACTTTCCTCCCAAACCAATTTTCCATAATTTTAAGCCAATAAAAGTTCTATATGTTCATTGTTTTCCATAAACTTTTGTTCATTTAATAAAAAATTTGTATTGAAAATCTAAAACATTTTCTAATTTAAAACAAAAAAATAAATTTAAAACATCTTCTAATAAAATACAAAGGGAGTACCAATAATGATATCATTAATGATAGTAACTCAACCTATAAAGTATATCCAACCTATAAAGGTCTAAACTCAACAACAAAAGTAACTTGTCACTCATCAACTATACACATTAACTTCCCACGAACTTCAAGCTATAATTCCTAACAATTTAAGCATAATAATAATTTATTTGGGGAACTTATGAATGTTGCGTACAAAGGATCATTAAGCGAACAACGATGAGGAATCATGTAAGTACCAGAAACAGAAAATACGGTGTAAGAATGGTAAAACAAAGAGACAATTTATTCGATAATATAACCCCCAAAAACTTAGGATGGGCATTCTAGTTTTTAGGACGGGTTAAAATCAGAATTTTCATGTTCGTGTATTTCTAATATATGGGTTTACTATCCATCCAAAAATTTCCAGGTCGTGTTCAGGTTGGATCATGTCAGATTGTGGTCGAGTCAACACTATTGGAATCAATTTATACACAATTTTTTTTTTGGATTTTAATGGGTTCGGGTAACGAAGACCCGATTATACCAAAATTGATTAAATACTTAAATCTATCACAAGTTACATGAAATTAATTGTTAAAAAATTTGAAATTAGTTAAAATGTTAATATGATTTTTTGTTTTATGGCCTCATGAACCATTATTTGCTCCAAATAATAACACAAAATCATTTCTAATGAAGAAAATGCTACTAGATTTTGAAATTTGTTACTAGATTTTAGGAAATAAGATGAATAAAAAAATTATTTTACCTAAACCCTAAATTTCGCAGACAATTTGAAGTTGGAAAGTGTATTTTTTTGTTTATTTAATGCATCAGTTCGGTTTCTTAGTATCTGATCGGATACTGAGTCGAATTTGGATCGGGTACCCAAAAAACATCAGCCCAAACCCTGTTCAAATAGTTGCGGTTTTCATATCGAAATTGGTTTGGGTTTCTCGGATCGGATTCGGTTTGGATTTTGAGTTTTAGTAAATATGCCTAAATCTACCAAGAAAACCAAATGAGTAAGAAAGTACCAATGAAATTCACAAGAAAAAAAAAAAACAAATAGAAATCACACCAGAAAAAGGTCAGAACCTTAAAATCATATATATATAAAAGATGGTAGGCTCTATCCAGAGCTTGCAATGTAATTTCCTAAACATACGACATGTGTCTCTCTTTTTAATAATAAAAATTACGTCTTTTAAACTTCTCTCCTATTTTCTCGCTTTCTTCATCGGTTTTATAAAAAAATTTCTGAAATGTTAATGAAATTGCTTCATCGGTTCCAAACTAGCAGTCTCTTGATTGGCTTCATTTTCTTTTTTGATAGCTTTTTGGAAGAGATCAGCTCACAAGCCATATTCGGCGATTCTAGATAATAGTAGCACTATTGTCATTTGATACATATTATGGCTACATGTAGCTAGTGGACGATAAAGGATACTCGTCGTAACAGATATCACGGTGGACACGTATTCTAATTTTTTGGGTTATTGACCTAAAGTCATCACATAATTTTTGTTAAAAGAGTTTTTGGGGAGAATGAACTTTATGGCATCAAAGAGAAACCACACCGCTCAAAAAGTCAAAGAATAAGATTTTAATTTTTATCCCACCGATTCCAGATTTTAACATCTTCTTTCCCAGCATAGTATTTTCCAGAAAGAGAATACAGATACAACGTTTTTACCCCTTGAAAACCTAATTTTTATTTAATGCTAGACTTTGTGACTTGATTGCTCATTTATATGTGAGCTTTGACATTTCTTGGATCAAGGTACGTCGTATCCCTTTCAATAAACTAAGATGTGTGGGGGGCGCACGCATAACTCCTTGTGTTAGTTTCACTATCTTCATAGCCAAAGGTTTTTAACAGCAAATAATCAAATTCACACTTTAAGAAGAAAGCGAAACACTAAACTCCCGAGAGATCTCGAGCAAATATGCTAAGTTTCAATCACTCTTCCATTCACAAAGCCAAGGCCACAATCCTTCCACATTGACAAGGATATGTGTATCCGCTTGTCCAATTCGGACCGGTTTCGTCTTTGATGCTTCTTTAGGTAACGTTTTTTTCTCCTTATGTTCATTTGCATTTCTTCCTATGAGAGTGGAATTTAAAGGTTTATGTCTTCACAATTATCTATTAGATGTTCGAGTCAATTGCGTCGAAATGAATCTCCGCTACGATTTATATGCTTAAGATGAAATGGCAATTGAAATTAGAGGATTTTGTAGAGGCTAAGGCTAAGGCTAAGGCTCAGTCGAATTGCTTGTTCCATGGATTTTCCTAAAGTAGTATTGTTGGTAGCATAGCATATTCTTTTCATTTTGATTGTGTAAAAGCACTCAGGTTGTTGTGATTTTTATTTATTTGAAGTTTGATCAATAGAAGAGATGGGATGTAAAATGCATAAAGTAATTTGTAGGGTAATTAACGAACAAGGTGAACTAAATGAGTTGCTTTGTTTACTTTATCAGAAGTTTGAATCTAAAGAAAAAGATAGAAATCTAAATACTACAAGGAGTAGTAATATCAGTGATGCAACTTAGACAAATAATTTAGCTTTTCTAGCTACGCTGTGAACTTGTGACTTACGTGCCGATTACTTTTTGGTTGTTACATAGTAATTAAGCCACTTAGACAATAATTTTCTTTGTTGTACATAGAATGAAATTTTACAATGATGAAATTGACAATTATTTATTTTTGTTTCATTTCGATACATATGAAGTGATTTGATTTTCTTAAACTCACAAGTATTTTTTATGTTTGATTTCACACTAAATGCTACGATGATCCTAATATTCCTTGATGAGTTTATGTGGTATGTTATAAATTCTAACATGAGACTAAACATGATGACTTTTAGAGAAACATAAAACTTTTGATTGAACTTGGTAGTGTTGTAGTGTTATATTCAGTAGCATCAAAGGCATATGTGACAAAACTCATGGAAGCATAATCCTTTTGGCCAATCATAATTTGTCCCTTTATGTTTTTCACAGGGGATGCGAAGATAGAGACAATCTAATATAATTCAACAAGGAACGGAAAGAGAGAAAGTAAACAATAAGAAGGTCTAAGAGGTCCATTTTAGAGAAAAACAACGAAAAAAATATCTTCTTTGATTAATACTCAATTTAAATTAAAAGCATATTGAAGTTACTCTACAAACAATGTCTTCATTTGTTATAGCAGCGGTTTGGTCTTATGATTTTTGATCTAAACTTGTATTTTTCTTGCTTGAAGTGTCTATGAATCTAAAAACTATTCATAAATTGTATACTAGTTTACCTTATATTTTTTATTCTTACATCTATGGTTCTAGCAATGTAAATAGGTAATACTTGATACGATTTTTGCCACGCTTATATTTGTATACGTGAAACAAAACTAAGCCAGTGCGTATGCGCGTGTACTAGCCAGTATGCATACAAGAAAGGTTAAGGATGATAAATCTATTAAATGCATTCAACAACTCTAGAATCTTAACAATCCTTCAGTAGCTTCAGCTATTCCTTCAATGCCAAATTTTATCTCTCAAACATGACACGTGGCTGCTGAATTTTCATCTGGTATCATACATTTTCCATCATCTAGTTTACGTTTTGAAAACAATAATCTAACCTTTCAACACCACTCTATCAATTCTCTTTATAATAATCTCCCTAATGGTACTTGGATATTTGATAGTGGAGCTACAACACATGTCTGTTTTGATATGTCTTGGTTTACTAATATTTCTATTGTATATGGTGTTACATTTTCTTTACCAAATGGTACTAGGGTCCCTATTCTCAATACAAGCACAATACAACTTTCATAACATCTTATACATGGTCTGTACATTCTACAGATTGGTAAAGAGAATCTTATATATGGTATGTACATTCTACAGATTGATGATATCACTAACCATGCAAATTTCTGTGGATCTATTCAAAATAGTGGACAACTATGGCACCAACGCATAGGACATCCATCTTCTTCAATGTTAAAAGAGGTTTCTGGTCTTTTACATATTCCTAAACTTAGTTTTTATGATCATTGCAGTATATGTCCATTAGCAAAACGAAAGAAATTATCTTTTACTTCACATAATAATTTTTCATCTTTCCCTTTTTATTTGATTCATCTAGATGTATGGGGTTCTTTTGCTATACAAGCAGTAGAGGGTTACAAGTACTTTATAACCATAGTAGATGATTGTACTAAGACAACTTGGGTCTATATGCTGAGAAATAAAAGTGAAGTTTCTACTGTTTTTCCAGTTTTCATCCAGTATGTTCAAACTTAGTTTCAGTATCATATAAAAGCCATTCGTAGTGATAATGCTCTTGAATTAGTTTTTACACTTACTTCAAAAACATGGTATGATCCATCATTTTTCATGTGCTTATACTCCTCAGCAATAGTGTAGTTGAAAGAAAACATCAACACTTATTAAATGTTGCACGAGCACTTTTCTTTTAATCCAAGGTTCATGTTAAAGGATGGTCTTTGCATCAATTAGATGTATCCAATGATTTTCTTCATGGAAGCTTGGTTGAAGAAATATACATGAGTTTACCTCAGGGTTATACCTCTTCTACGGGAGTCTTACCAGCAAGACCAATTTTTCTTCATCATAAATCCATTAATGGCCTTAAACAGGCATCTCGACAATGGTATCATTGTTTATCTTCAGTTCTTCTTGCCTCTGGTTACTCTCAAAGTTGTTCAGACAATACTCTCTTCATCAAACATTCTAGTCAAGCTTTCATTGCTATCTTGATTTACTTGATGATATAATGATAGTCTTTAACAGTCTTGTAGATGTTGACGAAGTAAAAGCAGCACTGAGGACTAAAATTCAACATCGAGAAGCTTCGACCATTTCGTTTCTTTCTTGAATTAGAAATGCTCGCAACTCAAAAGGGATATCAGTCTACCAACGTAAATATGCCTTGAATTTATTGGCAGATACAGGCTTGTTAGGTTTTAAACCACCTACTACACCTATGGATCCTAGCATCAAGCTCAGCAAGAATACAGGTGAACCACTTCAAGATTCATCTTCTTACTGAGAGCTGATTGGTCGATTGCTTTATCTCACCATAACAAGGATAAATATCACAGTTGCAGTGCACAAACTTAGCCAATACATGTCTGCCCCAACAGATTTACATATCAAATTTGCTCATAAAGTTCTAAGATGTGTAAAGGCTGATCCAGGCAAGGGCCTTTTCTTCTCTGTCACATATGATATATGCTTGAATGTCTTTGTTGATGCTGACCAACTTGTCCCGATACAAGAAGATCTATTACTGGTTATTGTGTTTATCTTGGGGATTCCTTGATCACTTTGAAGTCAAAGAAACATGATGTGGTGAGTAGGAGCAACACTGAAGCCGAGCATAGAAGCATGGCTCAAGCTACTTGTGAATTGATTTGGATTAAGAAGATTCTTAACGATTTAAAGATCAGTCTTACTATAGGTACAAAGCTATTTTGTGACAACAAATCGGCTATGTATCTTGCTACTAACCCGGTTTTTCACGAGATGACGAAACATGTGAAAATAGATTGTCATACCGTAAGGACATTACATCATGTTTCAAGTGCTAATCAATTGGCTGATCTCCTTACCAAACCTCTACATAGTGGACCATTTCACTCTCTTCTCAATCGGTTCTTAATGTCAAGTCTTTTTCATCCTTCGGAAGTTAAGATTTGAAAGGTGTGTATTAGTGTATATTAGTTTGTTATAAGTTTGTTATATGATAGTTAGGGAAGTTAGTGAATTAAAATTTCATATAGGAGTCCACATGTACATTTACATGAATATACAAATGTTAATAAAGAGTTTAAAATCTTTGTAATTTGGTTTGAGTTTTAAATCAAAATATATGTATAGTCATTCCAAATCAACTAAAACACAAATATTTATATAAAAAAAATTATGGTTTATATAACATTAGATTTAATAACCTTACTTAACTTTTTTTCTTGAATAATATCATATTTCAGACTCCTTTAATGAAGAGGTTTTAAATACAAAAAACCAATAACACTGATTTTAAGAGAAAATTTAAAATAAAATTTAAATACCACTATATAATAAATTAAAAAAGAGCTGTTGTAAAATCATGAATTTAATAACACCCTCTAAAACATATAACTCGATCGGATTGATAAATGTTATTTAAAACATAAATATTATATAGGTAAAAGTTGAGATCTGATAAAAGAGAGATATACACGAGAAAAAGAAAGTTGTTTATGATCTAAGTAATGAGATAGATATGTGTACTGCAAATCGTTTGGATAATTTGTATTTAGGTGAAAAGCAAATAATGGGCTTCACCATTATGAAATAATCAAAGTTAGTAGCCACACATTTGATCTCGTTTTAGAAATCTACCCCTTGGAGAACAATATTATTTATGAAGAAATTAGTCAGAATGACCTAACATTTTGTCGAAATTTCTTATATGACTCTTATTTGGAGGCATGACTAGACTAACCCAACATTTTGGGTAAAAAGTCTAAAATACTTGAATTTTTGCAAAAACTACAATTTTGCAATTTTGAATTATTTTTACAACTTAAAATTCCCAAAAAAATAAATTATTTCAACCAAAAGTGAAAAAAACTAATCGTCGATTTTCTCCTTCCTCGTTGCCGATTTTTGAAACTTCAACCGTCGTCGTCTTCGTCGTCTTCAATTTCGTCGTTGTCTCCGTGTTCACCCTTCCATCCATTCCGTGTTCGTCTCCGCCTTACGTGTTCGTCTTCGTCGTACGTTCACCGACCGTTCTAGGGTTTTCAATACTTCGCTGTCCCTTCTATTGGGTTCGTCTTCAACGTTTTTTTCGTCTTCCCCGTAACATTGAAGGTGAGTACTGTGGTAGTTGTCCTTCGCAGTTTTTTAATTTTTATTGCATTATTTTATTCTCTATTGCAAATTTATGAAATATAGATTTTAATTTGTCCATTGCAGATTTATGTTGAGTTGCAGATTTTTATTTCAATTGCAGATTTATTCATTTGTCCATTGCAGCTTTATGTACTTGTCCAAAGCATATTTATTCATTTGTCCATTGCAGATTTATTCATTTCTCAATTGCAGATTTTTGTTTCAATTGCAGATGTATTCATTTGTTTCAATTTTCCATTGCAGATTTATGTTGAACTACATATTTTGAATTGCATATTTGTTCAGTTTCGCATTTTTGTTGGTCAATGCTGTATTGATTTATGGTGTCTTCATATTTTTACATAGGTATGGCTGGATATCCACCTTAGTTGTATCATAATATTGACGAGGTCGATGATAGAAGCATCAACCACTTCTCGTATTGCAAAAGGCTTCGTGACAACAAAAGCAAAATAGGGGATGATGGTTGGGAAGCGCTGAAGGAAACATCATTTGGCGTTTTCTTGAAATTGACTGACATGAACTATGTATTCTCATCTTCCACAGTCCGCTAATTTTTGTGCCATCAGTTATCTGTCAACAATACAATGAGATATGGTCTATAATTAACAGCATGCCACTAAGGTTTTCTCTCAACGAGTTTGCAGAGATAACGGGCCTTAATTGTGAGCCATGTGACCCATCAGACGTATGTGATATTGATCATCATACTTTTTGGAAAAAATGGGAAAAGCAGATGGGGAAGCTCTAACACTTGACGAGTTAGATATGATAATATCACGTGTAAAACCTCGGGAATGGGATCTTCGGGAAAGGATGATGTTGTGTAGGTTATGTTGCATACATGTTTTCATTTGTGGCATTCATACCGGTTCAAGGATTCCATTTACGCTTGTGAAGAGAGTCCTTGATGAAGATAATTTTGACAAGTATCCTTGGGGTAGAGAAGCTTTCACCTATTTGGTAGATTCCATAAAGACTACCGACTTCAAGAACTCGTTTCAAACCATTAAAGGTTTGATTCATGCATTTTACATATGGGTGTTTGATTCAGTTCCCGGTTTATGGGTTTTGGTGGGGAATCGAAGAGATGTCAGTGAAGGACCATCTCTTCTCCATTGGCAGGGCTCTCGTAAACGATTTAAGTTTGCTGACTTCATTGCTGATGAAATACAGAATCACAAAGAGGTATTTCCATTGAAGAATTTTTTCTATTGCAGTTTTATTTTACATTGCAGTTTTATTTTATATTGCATTCTATTGCAGTTTTATTTTATATTGCAGTTTATCCTATTCCAGTTTTATTTTTGTATTGCAGTATTATTTTCGTAGATATCTTGTTTTGTTTAGTATGATGCTTGATTACCATGCATTATTCATTTGGTATTTGGTGAGTTCGTGTCAGATATATAATCCAGTCTCCGTGGAGAAAATGTACCCTATTTAACCTGACAATCATCTTCAAGATGATCCTAGGCTTGATAAGTTGATTGAAGAACTCATAAAGGATGCCTTGGTCCCAAACCAATGGCCTGTTGAAATTAATCAATCTCAGATTGTGTTGGTTGAAGAGGGAGGAAAAAAAAACGAAATTTAAGGAGACTAAAAAAACAAAAAAGCAGAGAAGGTTATAGAACAAGTTGAACAAGATCCTTTGAAGGTTAGTGGTGACGAGGCAATGATGGAGTTGGTGCAGTCTCTGGCCACATTAGTGGGAAAGATTGAAGCAACTATGAACAATCGGTTCACCATTTTGGAAGGTAAGATTGGCGCACTACAAGGTGATGTGTGGATGTTGAAGGAGGGAAAAGGAAGGTCTACTCAACAAGTAGATTTGGATTTGGATGCTGAGATGCTGGTGAGTGTGATATGTCGTTTCAAAATAAATCTCATACGTTTATTTTTCATAACAAGATATTATATTTTCTGAGCAGTCTTGGTTGTGTTATCCAGAGAAATGTGAGGATAATTTTCCTTCTCAAAATTTGGAAACGAAGAGAAAGAAAACTGGCCAAGGATCCCATGCTTCAGAAAAAAGGTAGATGCAGTGCTTGCAGAGGTAACACATGGTGTGGAAATGATGAACAACAAATAGGAGGAAAGGAAGGTTACAGAGGAAAAGTTGTACGAGAGGCAAAAGAAGAAGCCTAATAAGAAGCATAATAATCCAAAGAAAGTTGTAAAACACAACACACCTAACTCTGATTTTGTTGTAGATGTTTCGGAGAGGGTTGAAAATGATGTCTTAAAAAAGGCACCACCTAGTTCAGATGACGATTCTGAGGACAGGAGAGTAGAAGCTGAAATAAAAAAATTGGATGTTTTGGCGAAGGCTCTCAATGCTAAGGAACCGCGTGCATTACTGGGAAAAAGAGTTCCTTCATTGGTAGCTACTCAGGCTTCACCTTACGTAGGCAACTCTACCGTCAAACGTATTATACCAAGTGTTATATCTTCAGCAAATAACTATGATCCAATGGATATGGTTCCATCCGAGAAGCTAAGGGCGTTGATGGAGTGGATTGCAGCTGATGAGTACGTATCACACAACCTTCACCATAGTGTCTTGTTTTGTTTTGTTTTGTTTTCTTTTCTTTTCTTTTGCAGATTTTTTTTGTTTTACAGATTTGTTTTGTTTTTCAGTTTTGTTTTGTGTTGCAGTTTTATTTTGTGTTGCAGTTTTGTTTTGTGTTGTCTTGCCATGGCTTGTTATGTGTTGCAGTTTTGTTTTGTGATGCAGTTTTGTTTTGTGTTGCAGTTTTGTTTTGTGTTGCAGATTTGTTTTGTTTTGTAATGAAAATTTTTTTTTGACATCTTCTTATCCTGATTACAGGCAACAACCGGTAGGAAGCCCAAATTCTGAAGTTCGATTCTTTAAAGAAATGATTGTACCTAGATCTAAATGGCCTACAACTGACTATGGATGGCTTGCAGATTTTGTGAGTGTTTGCAGTTTTTGTATCTACCATTTTATATTGCAGGTTTATTTGTTGGATTAGACCATTTTAAAGTCTGCATATTTGTCCACTTACGTTTACTTCTCTACTTGCAGCACATAGAAGAAGTGTTGACTATGTTCAGGTTGAGATCCATTCGTCCAAACTTGCCTTTCAGAGACAGAGTTGGGTTTTGGGATCCATGGGCCGTGAATGTTTGGTTAAACAACTACGGTGATTTCTCCAAAGATCCAAAAATTTCATATTTAGGGACGAACACTTTAACCAATACAATGGTGATAGTCCTCCTGATTCAAAAAATCATAAGATTTGGCAGAAAGACATTGACGACCTATATGGTTGTGTTAATATTAATCGTAATCATTGGATAGCCATTGATGTCAACTTCTCGAGGAGAAAGATATACGTATATGACTCTATCCCAAGCCTTTCAACTAATGATCAAATAAGAGAGTGCCTAAACCCTATACGGAAAATGATCTCGACTTTTCTTAAGAACTTGGCCCCTGTAGGTACGCACTATTCAGCAGCTCAATTTGAGGTTTGAAAATTTTAGAAAGATACACCAGTGAACGAAAAACCAGGAGATTGTGGTGTTTTCGCTCTCAAGTACATTGAGTGTCTTGCCATGGGATGGACGTTTGATGGTCTATGTGACGCGAATATTCAGGCCATCCGGGAAAATTTTGGTGCTGAGTTATTTGCTGAAATACCTCGGGGGTCAAAATTTGCTTCAACAAATCCATTACCACGGCGGACTGAGTTTGAAAATCTGCAACTAATGGATAATTCTGTTTGACCTATGGAAAAGTAATGCACTCGTTTCAGTGTTAATGTAAATATTTTATAGAAAATGTTAATGTAATTTAAAAGTGTTAAATATCAAGTTGCATACTTTATATTGTGATGCATATTTATTTCACGTTGCAGATTTATATTTTTTTGTAGATTTTTATCATGTGTTTCATATTTATTTTATTTTTCAGATTTATTTTTTGTTGCAAATTATCTTTTGTGTTGCATTTTTTTTTTCTTTTATGTTTCAATTGTTATTTTGTGTTGCAGTTTTCTTTTATGATGCAGTTTTTCTTTTATGTTTGCAAATTTGTTTCAAACATATAAACAGACCACTTAGATAGCTGAGCATATGATTTAATTATAATAAACATGATTGAGAACAGTTTGAACTTAAACTTTGAGAAACCTTATTCGGAAACATTAACTAACAACATCACGTTAATAACCTTCTTCATCTCCAGACGGTCCTCCAAAATCTCTGAAACTGCCACACATCTTCTCCAATCCTCCAACGTGAGGTATTCAGATCTCCTGACATTTTTTCTTGAGCACTTCCTCTCTAACCTCTAGCCTCGCCCACTCTGACTGGATGTCAAAGTTCTCGGCGGAGATTTGCCTATGTAACAGACACAGCTTCGCGTTCTTTCGCTCGTTTTTCAACCTCCATTTCATAGCCTCCTCCTTCGCTTTCATTTGTTGGTTGAGCATGAAAATCACCGATTTGTAATGGTTGTGTAGTGCCTTGATTTCATTTGCATGAAGATCTTGAACATCCTCCATTGCCACATCTTTCCTTTATCCATGACACCTTAAAATTTGAGAGATACTTAAAAATTGTTTAAGACTTGCGATTGTTTATGAAATGTAGGACATCAACCCTTAAATAATGGTTAGAGATACATTTATGAATGGGAAGGTGAGGGGTAGTAATATGTACGGTTGGAAGATAAAATTCCAATCAAAACAGATGTCAAGTTTTGCGTAAATGATGAATAGTTGATAACATAGTGAAAACTTTGGATAAAGTGCGCAATTGACTTAACTAATCCATATTGCATATTTATTATCTGTTTTGCAGATAGATTATATGTATTGCATATAGATTATCTGTATTGCAGATAGATTATCTGTATTGCTGATAGATTATCTGCATTGCAGATTTATTATATGTATAGCAGATTTATTATCTGAGCAAATTCCAGAACAATTGTGGGGTTGCAGATTTATTATCTGTATTGCGTTGTATTGCAGATAAATCTGTTTCTGCGCAAATGCCAGAATAATTGTTGTGTTGCAGATTTATTATATGCTTCGGAGATTTAAAATATGCATTGAAAATTTATTATTTGTATTGCAAATTTATTATATGTATTGCAGATAAATCTGTATTGCGTTGCATTGCATATAAATATGTATTGCAGATAAATCTGTTTCTGCGCAAATGCCAGAATAATTGTTGTGTTGCAAATTTATTATCGAACGTGTAGAATTTTTATTTGTATTCCATATTTATTATCTATATTTCAGATTTATTATCTGTATTGCAGATAAATATGTTGTTTCAGATTTATCACATGTATTGCAGATTTATTATATGCATTGCATATTTGTTATCTGTATTGTAGATTTGTTATCTGCATTGCAGATGATTTTTGTTGATTGCAGATTATTATCTGTATTGACCTTGTTTATTGAAAACATAGTAACCCTTAAATTATTGTTCAACTTTATTAAAAGGGAGGAAATCATTTAAGGCATGTTGCATGTTTTTCGATTATGCCCCGTCTTATGACAAAATTTGCAGGTGTTTTCTTTGCGGGACTTTTTATTCTTAAAAGCCTTCTCTAATGCGGACTTTATTCTTCTCTTCTTCGGCCTATCCGGTTGTGGCTTAACAGGTGGAGGTTTCACAGTTTTCAAAACATCAGCCGGTATTGGTTCTCCAAAATCTCTAGGCATAATGGGTGTCGAGTAAGAATTCACTAGGTAGTCCTTCGAGTAGTATGGGTGATGTCTATGTATTTTCATGGTTTTTAGAAGTCATTTAGCATCAATTTGAGGTCTTTATGTGTGCATATATCACATTTATAGTTGTTATTATCAAGTTTGTGATTTTTAGGGATTTTTGCATCATTATTCGCATATGCACGCATTTTGGAGATTTTTCAAGATTTTCAGGACTTTCAAGAGCTTTCAGGACGATTTGTGGAAATTCAGAAGAGGAAAGGAAAATGTGTGGAATGGACCAGCTCAAGCTAGGACTCAGCTAGAACGACCAACACAAGGCCCGTATTGATCCAAAGGTCGGGCCAACTTCAAACGCGGATCGATATAGCTCCACCATCGAATCGATCCAGCTCCACCATCGGCTCGATCCACTTTCCCTCTTGGATCGATCCACACAAGAAATTTAGATCGATTCACGCATCACTCTGGATCGATCAACGTAACACCTTCACCTCGATCCACCATCGAGCCATCTCGGCCACGTCTCAACCCTTTGGCTCGATCCAGCGACCGAGCCAACCTTTGTCTCGGCACCATCTTTACACGGCTCGATCTCATGCACTTCTTAGCTCGAGCCAAACATGCTCCAATCCGACCAACTCGAATCCAGAATGAACCTGACCCAAGACCCAAGCCAATGATTGAATTCTTTCTTTTATGCATTTTAGGGTTTTTCCTAAACACTATATAAGCCCTAAAATGCCTCATTTTTAGCAAGTTATGTTTTTGTTGCCATTTTAGGTTTTTGTCTTAGGTTTCTTTTTCTCTCTTATTCCTTTGTTGTTCTTAGTGTTCTTGGTGTAAAAACCCATAATCCTTTAAGTTTTATGTCAATCTACTATTTTCTTTTACTTTCCTGTTTAGTTTAAGGTTGTTGTCTATCTAGTGCATGGTGATCTTCTGTTTTTCATTTTAATCTTCTATTTTAGCTTTGATCATTTTTCTGGGTTTGTTATTGTTTCATTGCTGTTCTTATTTTCTGGGTTTGAGGGCTTGTTGTTCTTACTATTCTTCATAAGTTTGACCTTTGATCATGATGTTTAGTTTTATGGTTACGATTTCTGTTTTTCCTGCTTTCATATTCATGAGTAGTGAGAAGTTTCCTTAAGTTCCTGAGGATGGGGTAGACTATGGTTGATGTTATGATCTTACCTTAGCATCTAAGCTTGTTTGCATATAAATCCGCTTAATGTTGGTTTCTTTCACGCCAATTGAAATATGATCTTGGGCATTCCAGCACCCGAAAAGTGTTCAATGGAATTCATGATTATGGTGATTTCATAGATTTTCTCATCCTAGCCTAACAATTTAAATGCTTAGGATTTGCATCTCAGCCTAAGGAGTTAGATGTTTAGGGAGCTTATTGGCTTTAGTAGGTTGGTTCTCCATGCCTTATAAGTAGTGTACTATTAACGGGAGTTAGGTCTGGTGATTGCTTAGGTTGATTCCATTTATCAAGGGATTGGAATTGGTTGCATATGAATCTACTATCTAGGGATAGCTCATTATTTGAGGTATGTTAGGCGCATAGGTAGATTGGGATAGATCTCTAGTCGATTACCCGTGTTCTCAGGAACTGCTTTACACTTGGTTGCATCTTTATCCTTCTTGCTTTTCCTCTCTTTTTACCTTTTACCATTTTTAGCTTCTTATGCATGTTTGTTTACCTTTGTTTGCTTTCTTTTCAGGTACCTGCATAGCAGTGTATGAACCTGAGAAGCAGAGGACCAACAGACTTAATTCCTCTTGTTGAAGATATCAGAGTGTGCGGAACACTTAAGACGGTTGGACTTATAAATGGCAGACAACGCTGAACGAGATAACCAACACACTATAGGTGCTGGTGATAACCCCAATACTCACACCATCGGACATAGAATAAACCCACCTGCGGTTCAAAATAACAACTTTGAAATCAAGCACGGTCTGATTGCAATGGTTCAGGGAAACAAGTTCCATGGTCTGACTATGGAGGATCCACTCGATCACCTCGACGAGTTTGATCACTTCTGCAGCCTCACGAAGATAAATGGTGTGAGTGAGGATGCTTTTAAACTACGCTTCTTCCCATTATCTTTGGGGGAGAAGGCACTTCAATGGGAGAAGTCGCTTCCTAGGAACTCCATCACCACCTGGGATACCTGCAAGAAAGCATTCCTTGCAAATTTCTTCTCTACTTCTAGAACAGCTCGACTGAGGAATGATATCTCGGGTTTCGCGCAAAAGAATGGTGAAACCTTCTCTAAAGCATTGGAGCGCTTCAAGAACTATACAATGCAGTGCCCCCATCACAGATTCAGCAAAGCGTCACTCCTCAGCACCCTCTATCGAGGTGCTCTACCTAAGATTAGGATGTTGCTTAATACAGCCAGCAACGAGAACTTCCTCAACAAAAGTGTGGATGAAGGATGGGAGCTAGTGGAAAACCTTGCCCAGTCTGATGGGATCTACAGTGAAGACTATGACCGAACACCTCGAGGTGGTTCTGCTTCTGATGATAGCACAAAGAAGGAGATCAAGGCACTGAATGAGAAGTTGGACAGGCTACTCCTTGGTCAACAACATCAAGTCCACTTCATCACTGATGAAGAATAAGCTCAGATTCAAGCAGGAGAGGTTAACCAGCAAGAGCAAATGTGCTATGTGCAGAACCAAGGTGGTTACAATAAAGTGTTTCACAACTACTCCAACAACCCTGGTCTTTCTTACAGAAGCAACAACGTCGCTAACCCACAAGACCAAGTGTATCCACCGCAACAACAGAAGAACGCTCAAAAATTCATCAACTAAAATCAGAACAGAGGTTTCTTCCTGAAGCATCAACAACAAAATGATTTTCAACAACCACAACAACAACCTACTGGTGCACCTCCTGGCTTCTCATCTAACCAACCTCCGGCTGAACCTTTCAACATCGAACCTATGTTGCAGAAACTTCTTCAAGGACAAGCCAATAGTGCAATGGAGACATCGAAGAAATTTGGTGAAATCCAACATAAGATGGACACTTCATTCGGTGCCATCTATGCGAAGCTTGAAACTTTCAACTCTAGGGTCACTACTCTCGAAGATAGTACCGCATCCACTTCTGCTTCTACGAATAGTCAACTTCCGGGAAAGTCTGTGCAAAACCTGAAGGAATATGCTAATGTCAATGCCATCTATCTCGGGCAAACCACTGACATTCCTATTCCAACTTACCCTACTATTTGCACTGAGGACAATGTGATTCAGGTTGGGGGATTTGAGTTCAAACATAGTTGTACCTATGATTCTTGTTAATAAGCATGTTGATAAGTCACCTACTTCAAAGGCGATTGCAACACCTTATGATCCACCACCCTATGTCCCAAGACTGCCATTCCCATCACATTTCAAGAAAGAGATCATGGCGAAATACCCAAATGTCTTTTAGAAACCTATGAAGGAAGAGATATCTCAGGAAGTGATGGAACCATTTGACGAGTGCAATGCTTTGATAACAATGAAGCAAGATGATCTTGGTTCATTCACTCTGCCTTGCTCACTAGGACCCTTGACCTTTGACGAATGTCTCTATGATTTGGGAGCATCTATCAACTTAATGCCTCTGTCCACTGCCAAGAAGCTGGGATTCGACAAGTTCAAAGCTTCCAACATAACTTTGTTGTTGGCAGACATATCAATTAGGTATCATATCGATATCTTGGAAAACTTACCTATCAAGATCAAAGATGCAACAATACTCACAGACTTTTTGGTATTGGAGATGGATGAAGAACCAAAATATCCATTGATCTTTGAAAGACCATTCCTAGCAACAGTTGGAGCTGTAATAAATGATGAAGGGTCACATCAAGTTGAACGTATGAAGAGGTCCAAAAATGATTTTCAACATCAGGAGCAAAACTAAGAAGCTCACTATCCAAGGTCAACTATTCTCTATCAAGGAACTGAATGAGGACAATCATAAAGATGGGTACTCAAGAAGAGAAGCAGTTTAAGATGAATTGGGTAAGGATCCAACACAGTATGCAATGCACCATGAAGCTTTCAAGCCTATTAAGGAACCAGATAAAGGAGTTTCAGCAGAGTTAAGGGAAATCAGAACATTGGTAATGTCAACTGCTGAAGACAATCTGAAGGGTCTAGGAAAGGGAAGACCTGAGTTCAAACCTCAACTTAAACGTGTACCACCTCAGTAAACACCTTCAGGCACTCTAATTTCTGAAAATTGTTTGGAACCTCGCACCCAAACCTTGGAAATCAAGAATGAAGACCAAGTGTTTTTACTTAACAAAAGGTTCAGGTATTATCTGGGAAATGTGGATCCACTATATTCCAAAAACTTCATGATCAAGGAAATACTATCTGGTGAAGACATTATACTTGCTCTGGAAGTTGATGAAAAACCAAAGCTGAACTACAAGGTTCATCAGAACGGTGAGAAAAGAGTTTTCTCAGAAAAGACCTCGGTTCTCTTTGGAGAGCCGTCTCAGGGTCATTAATCTTAAAAATAGGAAGTCAAGATTAGTGACTTAAAACAAGCTCATTTGGGAGGAAGTCCCATGTCTATCTCTTTATATATTTAAATTTTAATGCTTTTTAATTTCAAAACTTGATGTAATGCATTTCAGTTTTCATCCGTTTTGGTGTTTTAGGTACCTAGGGGATACGTTTTGGACTTTGCAAATCAGGAAAAATGAGAAGTGGATTAGCTCAACCCTTTGCTCGAAACCATAGCTCACGAATTGCTCAAGCCATGTTACGGTACGATCGATCCAATGCAATAGGTCCAATCGAGCTAAGTCTCGCTAGCGATTGAGCCAGCACGTCCCGTCAGATTGATCCACCTTGTACTCGTGATCGAGCCAACTTTATGGGCTCAATAAGTGCTCGATCTATCCTCAACATTGGATCGAGCCAGCCTCAATGGCTCGATAGAGCTCGAGCCGTCCTCAGCGTTCGATCGAGCCATCTTCATTCGGATCGATCCGTTTTCAAAACAAGATCGAGCCACATGCTCAGACCGCGACCAAGCCACTTTTTAAGGTTTTGATCAAGCTGAAAAAGGGCCTTCGAGCCAAGAAATTCCATTCGAGTCATTTTTGAGCATGATTGAAATCGAGCCAAATCCTTCAAATCAAGCCAAGCTTCACCACTTTACCACTACCAACCTCATGCCAAAGGAATGTCCTCTCACCTTTCCAAGATTCCCCAACACATCTCTTACACCTCCATCACTCCAATGTCTCCTCTTTAAACCTCCTCCACATACCACTCCTTTGAACCTCACCCACATTTCTCCATTCACTACCCTTCACCACCACCCCTCCAAATCAAACCATGCTTCTATCATAAGGGAGTACATCTTACTCTTTCTCTTCATAACTTCACAACTTTCTAAACTTGCATACCACCTTGTCTAAAAATGTTTTTCTCTAAGGAATTTTCGCTAGAAGCATTTCCTCTTCCAAGAACTTTCAACAAAGCTCTAAGTACTTTCAAAAATCGGTTTCATCCCTTACCTTTTTCTATCTTCATCTCTAAAATTTCTTATTGGTTTCAACGTTATTTTTACAAAGATTGGTTTAGTTCTTTCATCAAAGAGAACGTTTTCCATAGAATCGATTTTAGCACATAAAATCGTTTGAATTACGTGATGAGGTAGTGAATGAAATATGAATTGAACTTGGTATTATCTTAAGGAACTTACATGCCCAATGCCTTTTTGTGAATGTGCACTTGATGCTTGATGAACTCTTTAGGCGTTTGGAAAAGTTACTCACTCACCCTCATTTGTATGTTATCTTTTTCAGGATTAAAGATGTCTTAACCATCGCGAGAAAGAATCTTAAGAAGGCTTCACAAAGAGCGAGCATCCTTCAGAGCTAGAAAGGAGGACCCTGCGATTTCTCCAAAGTTTTCTCCAAGCGCCCCAATACTCTCAAGAAGGAAACTTCGTGGGCATGAGATTGCTGAAAAATTGCAGCAAACAAGGGATGAAATGGAGATTCATGAACAACACCCTCTTCTTGTTGCAAACATGGAACAAGAACGAGAAAGAGAAAGGTCAGAGCGCGCAAACTCTCAAAGACGCTCATACATAAGGAGGGGGAAGCAAGTTGCAATAGAAGAAGAGAATAGCAGCGGAGACCCTACTTATCAAGAGGGTGAAGAGATGACTACTGAGCTTCAGGATTACTACGCTCAGTTCTGGAGCTCAGTGGTACATCAGGGAACTTCCCAAATGGAGGTTGAAGAGAGTTCTGACCCACTCGACCTCGAAGCGCTTCTTTCCCGAAGTTTCAAGGGAACTCGATTCCCTCATAAACCAACAATGGGAGCCCTGGGAATAGCGAAAGATGTATCCCACTTCTTCAAGGCTACAAGTCTTGAGAAGCTTATGACAAATTACTGTGATGGATACCAGGAAGAAACATGCCACTTCCTTGCCACCGTCTAGCTATATTGTGATGACGAAGAGATGCAGGGATACATCACGTTCTCGGTGCGAGGCCAGAACTATGAGCTTTCTGTGGTGGAGCTAAATCACCTCTATGGGTTCCCGTCTGAGGGGAACATTGATGAGCTCCCAAAGTTTACAAAGGAAAATCTTTCTGCGTTATAGACAACAATAGGAGTTGGAGCCTATAGCTCAGGGAAGTCAAAGTGCACGGGAATAAGGAGCCTGGTCTTGTATTACTTCCATAAGACAATTGCAAATACCATATTTGTAAGGGAAATAACAGGGCATGTTACTGATGGGGAAATGGGGATGATGGATCTAGCTTTGAAGCCCACACTACAATATAATTATGACGGTCGTCCGATGGAAGGAGATAGAGCTAACTCTAGCCTATCTCGAGCCTTTATAAACCAAGTGATAAGGTATAGAGAGTGGGATAAAGTGGCTTATATGAAGGAAACCCGTGGAACTTTGACGATTGGGGGAATTGTGACACCAATCCTGAGGGCCTGCAACGTTCCTTCTGAAGGTAAAGGTCACCCAACAAGGTGGATTGATCTATCTTATTTGAGGAACTCTCGCTTCTTTGAGGGGTTAACTAGTGAGAAGAAGTATAAGTTCATCCACCCACGTTTGGGATTTGCACTCTTATCGCTCCCCAACGAGAAAGTCACCACAATCAGAAGAGGGGAAAATATAGACTTTCAACCAAGTGCTAAAGTTCAGGTATCCTTCCAGAACATGGAAGAAGAGAAAGTAGATGAAGAAGCAAATGCTGAAAGGATGGAAGCTCCAATTGACCAGGAGCTAAATGAACCTGAATGTTATCACTTTGAAGAAGCCCCAACTACCAAGCAGGGGAAGAGCTTAGTAACAGCTCACAAAAACATTGGCAAGCTTCAGAAGTGGAACAAGTTCCAAGATAAGTACGTCAGTAAGAAGTTCAAGGAGATGACCTCTCAGATCAAGAAGCTTACTCTTAAGCTAAACAAGGCTACCTCCTCGAAGAAGCAAAAGTCCCCCCCCCCAACCCTTAGAAAGAAGCATATCCATCACCCACAGTCCAAGACAAACCACGAGTTGAGCAACCTCATCGTCAATCCTCTGTAGATCCTAAAACAATGTAGAAAAGAAAGAGACATCACTCTGAGAGAGACACCCGTGGATCTTCCAGCTAGTGCAACATTCAACAACCGCAACTACCTACACAACCTCAAGAAATTCAACAACATCAGGAAGTTCAGCAACAACATGGCCTTCAACAGCAACAACTGCAACAACAAGAAGCACCAAGTGCTCAACAGGGATACACCGCAGCTCTTTGAATCTCTTCCAAGATTCATAGAATTATTCCACCGAGTTTTATGCAAAGGAAGAGATCTTGTTCCTCAAATTATTAGTCCTGGTAGTAGTACATAACTGATTTATGAACCTGGTTTTGCAGTCATCCCAGGTTACTATGGATCCAGCAGGTAGAGATTTCAACCAGAGAAGTGATGGAATTGGTATTCCCTTCGCTGAGGTTGAGGAGGCTGGAATGCTTAAGGATTGTTGTATGAACCAACTACATATGAACTCTCTCCGGATCTCCATACAAGACAAAGTTACTTGCATCTATGTTTTAAGGGTTCTAAGGATTGAGATTTCCCTGTGGATCTTGGTTGTTATTAGCTCCTTGTTGGCCTGGAGGCACTACATTGCCGTTACCACCACCTTGCGGTTGGTTAATCAGTTGATTGAGTCCAAGAGCAGGTGGATTGTTTTGACCTTGGGGTCCGACCAGAATGATTTGATCAACGTTCCCAGCCATTGGATTGGATGGGTTTGCGTATTTCTTAGCCTTCCGGCTTGAGCGTTCTATCCGTGCAAGTTTCGAGTTACTGAGGTTTAGCAATTCAGAAGATTTGTCAGATCTTCTGATCATACACCTGTAAAACAAAAACAAGCAGAAAAGAACGAGATGAGTACTGAAAAATAAAAACTTTAGACTAGATTCTAATTAGAAACTAAAAAGGCACTATTGGTCCCCGACACCGGCGCAAAAATTCTGATATGTCTAGAATTTAAATACTAAAACTAATACTGCAGAGAACAGTTCAATGTAGCAAGGTATAGGGTATCGAATCCACAGAGACCAGAAAGTACTCGATTCAGTTTCAATTCAAATCAAGCTAAAGCAGAATAAATAGATTGTTTGTAAACGAATCAAAACGGTAAATAGAAAACGATTGTAAATTATAAAATAAAAGCGTCAGGATTCAGGGAAACCACAAGTAGTCAGGATTGGAAATCAAATTGTCATTCAAGGATTTTCTATGAAAATAGTTCTCAACATGAAAGACAAATATGAATTAATCTCCTCTCAGAGTGTTAAACCCTATGCTCAAAATATCAGAGACAAAATCTCATTGTATTTGAAATGAATTATCATGTAATACAGTTCATATTCAGTTGTTCATAAGCAATCAAGACAATACTCTCGCAAGCAAAATCACTTTTTCATCTAGTCTAGGTCAGATCTCTAAACCAAATCTCTTTGCGTTTATCAATATAATATCAATGAGCTAGTTAACTATTCTAATTCATGCATTAATAACAAGTCTAGACTAAGAACCTAACAATTATTATCCTATTATGACAAATCTAACAATCTTACCCTGATTTCTCTGGGAAACCCTAAAACCTAACTAGTGGACTACTCAGACATTGACAAGCAATCACAAATCAATATCATTATAAAACACATAGTAGAAATAGAATAGATATATAATAAGGGTTCAGAAATCTTCTCCAAATACATGTTGAATCTCCTCTCCCTCAGTAATTCTCTCAGAAATCAAAATAAAGCTTAGTTCTAAAAACTTAAAACATAATATATTTATATACTAAAAAGGTAAAATAATAAAAATAGGAAATTTGGATAAGCTTGAGGACTTGATTGTAGATTTGGAAAACTTCTAATTCTTCTCGGGGGATGTGCCCGATCGAGCATAAGGTTGCCCGATCGGGCAACTTATATTTTTTCACGACTCTTCTCTTCTTGCCCGATCGATCTTGGTATTCTGATTTTTCCAGGGACAAATGACCGATCGGGCACATTGCTGCCCGATCGTGCATTACTTCCTTATAAGGATCATTATTATGAAACTCCTATAAATCTCCTGAAATGCATCATTTTGCCCCGACACGACCCGATCACCTAGAATCTTGAAAATCTACCAAATATGCAATGAAAACACTCGGAATAATACATAATAGCAAACATAAATGCCCGCTATTATGCATTAAAACCGAATAATATCATGAGGCAACTGAATTTTTTGATGGTGGTTGAAGAAATTAAAGATGTTGGGGATGGAGATGTACGGCCAATGTAGATCTACCCAAGGAGTACTGTAATCAAGAAAAAGACGACATATCGTGCACCGTAACAATGAAACCCAAGAGTTTAATAAATCTGCAACATAGGAAATAAATCTGCAACACGTAGGAAATATCGACAACACAAACAAATCTTCAATGTTGGAAATAAATCTACAACATTTAGAAACAAATATGTAACATTCAAAGGTATTGTCTTATCAAATTAAGTTCAGGTTCTGCGTTTGTCATACTAGGTGTTTGACCAAATAGTAACACCTATAATGTTTTCCAAGGTAGGTTCTGATCAAGTAATAAATATTTTACTTTTTCAAGTATTTATTCAATTTATAAACTAAAATTTATGGCTATAAATTTCCTTTCGTCTACAATCTATCTTCCGCATCCAAACCATCTTCCTGTCTCAAAAATAGATCTACATTGAGATCATGAGTGCATCAAGTTCCTTGGATGAATACAACAGAAAAGTGAGGGTCATACTCCAAGACCAGCTAGGAGTGCAAGACATTTATGCAATGTGTGTTCATACACGCATGAAGAAACTCATGGTTCACTATTGCGAAAAATACCTAAATTATAACACTGTTTGATTTGTGTATGAAGGCTGCCGCCTAGGACTAAATCAGACACCTAATTCGGTATATATGTATTGCAGATTTCTCTCTTATATTTCAGAAATTTATCAATATTGAATAGGTATTACAGATTTATTATGCTACATTGCAGAGTTATTGCAGATTTCTCTTCTGTATTGCAGACTTTTTTCTATATTGACACTACGTTGCAGATTTATTAGGCAACATTGCAGATTTATTTGCTGCCTTGCAGATTTATTTAAATATTTTAGGTTTCATATTAAATATTGTGTTGCTGATTCATTTCATGCATAATTGCCGTTTAATTAACTAATAAACAACATTGTTTTTCAGTTGGATTTCGGGGAGGAATCAACAACTAATGTGTTCGCGGAGATGGTCGGTGGCGGTGGCAGATTTGTTTAAGTCTTTTAGTGTCTGAGTTGTGTGTTGTTCCTTTTTTTAATGTCTCGCTGTTTTTTTTTTCGGTTGCAGACTTATTTCCAATAACGGATTTCCTTCAAAGATTGCAGATTATGTTTTTGTATTGCATATTTCTTTTCACATTCCATATGTTTGTTTTTGCATTCCATATGTCAATAATTCTTTATGACATGATTTTTTTTTGCATTCCATATCTTTTTATGCCAAGATTCGTTTTTTGCATTCCATATGTTTGTATGAAATGCTTCGTTCTAAACAACATGTTGTAGTTAAATACCATCAGACATTTTACTTTCCATGTAGTAGCGAGCTCTACATGTTGCCAAATGTGCATCATATGGTGGTGGTATTATTTCAACAAATTATTATCGTGCACAAGATTTGTGTTAATAGTACCAACATCATACTATATCCACATTTTCGCAACATGTAGATCACTTTATTATGTGGAAGTGAAATGTCTGATGGTTTTTATCTACATTGCATATTTTTCTGTATTGAGGCTGTCTTGCACAATTATTTTCTCTATTGTAGATTAATGGTTGTGTCACAGATTTGTATAATAACATATTGCCAATTTAAGTAGTTGTTGTAATTTAGTTAATTACTTTCAGAGTTGTTTTTGCATTGCAATGCAAATTGTCAATCTTTGCTTAGTTTTTTTTGCATTGCATATTTACAACTAAACAATCATTATAAACATGCAAATTAATTTAAAAATCGGTAATCAAAAGAGTGGTTAAACTTCAATTCAAAATAAACAAACTTTTAAAAAAACTGCAATGCAAAGCTTGCTCGTTGCAGAGTTATTTTTGCATTGCCGATTAACAAGAAAACAATCATTTGCTTAGGAATAAACTTCTAAAATTATAAATAACCCAATAGCATTTGTGATACAGTTAAAATGGAATTAAAATTAAACCGGGTTCAATAAGTCATAAAAAACATAAAGAACATCAACACTAAGGATCCCGGTTATCACCTCGACGGCCCTCCGAACCCCTTTAATTTGCAACCCATTTTAGCTAATCCCACATCCTGGATTTCAATCTTCGCCCATTCTTCATACAACTTATCCTCCCTTGCCGACAACCTTCAATTCAGCACCAATGTCAAAATTCTCAGTCGGGATCTACTTCAGTAGAAAACAAACTTTAGCGTTCTTCCGTTCGTATTTCACCCTAGCATCGAGAGCGTCCTCCTTAGCCTTAATCTGCTTCTCCAACATTACCATTATCGTCTTGTAATGTTTATGCAATTTATGCTCCTCGTACTGATGATCGGTTACATCATTTTGTTCTTCATCGATGTCCATCATTGCCTACAACAAACTAAACAAAACATTAGTGGAATGTATTGGAATGTAATCAGAAATATATGAAGCAGAAAACAATCGTCTTTTTCTCGGACGATTATGCTCATCCTCGTTATCGACCATGATTTGTTTTCCCTTGTCCATTAATGTCTGAAACCTTTTTTTCACAAGAACAGACTGATAAAAAATTTCTTCTTCTGTTAGTCAGTATTTTTAAAAAGAAACTGAAAGGTGGTAAACGAACGAGTGCGATTGTTGATGTCGCTTCGTGTTTAGTGACTTTTTCTTCTTTATTTATGGTTTTTATGAAGTCGAAGAGTTTTTCTCGTAAAACTTTGTAAATTGTGTAATTTGCATAGTTCTTTTGTATAAACAAAAGTGCAATACAAAATTAAAATTGTAAGGATAAAAACTGCAACACAAAAACGTTTTGTAGTTTTTTTTATAATTTGCAGAGTTCTTTTGTATTGCCGATTTTGTTTCCTCACTTTGTAGAGTTTTCTTTTTGCAATGCAGTTTTGTTTACAAAAATTACAACACAAAAACGTTTGGACGTTTCAATTGAAATTGCAGAGTTCTTTAGTATTGCCGATTTGTTGACAAAACTGCAATTTAAAAAGAAAAATGCAACACAAAAAATTATTTTTTAAAAATCGTCGAAACAACGTTGTTTTAACCATTTCCTATTGTAAAAAGCCTATTTGGATAATGCCTCATTTAGGGTTTGTATTTTTGATTTTGGGTCTCGCAAATTTGGGGTATTCTCTTTTATTTGGGAGTCAATTTCGAAAGTTGTTTCTTCGCAATTTGTGTGTAGCGATTTTCGAGATGGGAACATTTAGCTACAGCCTTAGCGATGAACATGAAGCACTTGGTTTCGGTCATCACTCATATGACAAAGAAGAGGTGAACAACCTTACTCCTCCGACTGCAATTCACTTCGATGGTACAGACCCTTCGGAATATGAGGCGCCGGTGGTGTGTTACTGTGGTGAGGATGTTAACCTCGAAAGCACCACTATTTTTCCAATTCAGGGCAGGTTGTTCTACACCTGTCCAAATCGAAATGTAAGTGTACTTATATTGATTGTTAATCAGCAGTTCTGCATACTCAGCGTTGCAACACTACAATACAAAAAGAAAACTGCAACGAAAAAAACGGCAACACAACAAAATTTTGTGTTGCAGTTTAAATTTTAATCGCATATTTGTTTACAAAACTGCAACACAAAAACGTTTTGAAGTTTCTTTTATAATTTGCAGAGTTCTTTTGTATTGCCGATTTGTTTCCTCACTTTGTAGAGTTTTCTTTTTGCAATGCAGTTTTGTTTACAAAAATTACAACACAAAAACGTTTGGACGTTTCAATTAAAATTGCAGAGTTCTTTAGTATTGCTGATTTGTTGACAAAACTGCAATTTAAAAAGAAAAATGCAACACAAAAAATTATTTTTTAAAAATCGTCGAAACAACGTTGTTTTAACCATTTCCTATTGTAAAAAGCCTATTTGGATAATGCCTCATTTAGGGTTTGTTTTTTTGATTTTGGGTCTCGCAAATTTGGGTTATTCTCTTTTATTTGGGAGTCAATTTCAAAATTTGTTTCTTCGCAATTTGCGTGTAGCAATTTTCGAGATGGGAACATTTAGCTACAGCCTTAGCGATGAACATGAAGCACTTGGTTTCGGTCATCACTCATATGACAAAGAAGAGGTGAACAACCTTACTCCTCCGACTGCAATTCACTTCGATGGTACAGACCCTTCGGAATATGGGGCGCCGGTGGTGTGTTACTGTGGTGAGGATGTTAACCTCGAAAGCACCACTATTTTTCCAATTCAGGGCAGGTTGTTCTACACCTATCCAAATCGAAATGTAAGTGTACTCATATTGATTGTTAATCAGCAGTTCTGCATACTCAGTGTTGCAACACTACAATACAAAAAGAAAACTGCAACGAAAAAAACGGCAACACAACAAAATTTTGTGTTGCAGTTTAAATTTTAATCACATATTTGTTTACAAAACTGCAACACAAAAACGTTTTGAAGTTTCTTTTATAATTTGCAGACTTCTTTTGTATTGCCGATTTGTTTCCTCACTTTGTAGAGTTTTCTTTTTGCAATGCAGTTTTGTTTACAAAAATTACAACACAAAAACATTTGGACGTTTCAATTAAAATTGCAGAGTTCTTTAGTATTGCCGATTTGTTGACAAAACTCCAATTTAAAAAGAAAAATGCAACACAAAAAATTATTTTTTAAAAATCGTCGAAACAACGTTGTTTTAACCATTTCCTATTGTAAAAAGCCTATTGGGATAACGCCTCATTTAGGGTTTGTTTTTTATTTATTTTGGGTCTCGCAAATTTGGGGTATTCTCTTTTATTTGGGAGTCAATTTCGAAATTTGTTTCTTTGCAATTTGTGTGTAGCGATTTTCGAGATGGGAACATTTAGCTACAGCCTTAGCGATGAATATGAAGCACTTGGTTTCGGTCATCACTCATATGACAAAGAAGAGGTGAACAACCTTACTCCTCCGACTGCAATTCACTTCGATGGTACAGACCCTTCGGAATATGGGGCGCCGGTGGTGTGTTATTGTGGTGAGGATGTTAACCTCGAAAGCACCACTATTATTCCAATTCAGGGCAGATTGTTCTACACCTGTCCAAATCGAAATGTAAGTGTACTTATATTGATTGTTAATCAGCAGTTCTGCATACTCAGTGTTGCAACACTACAATACAAAAAGAAAACTACAACGAAAAAAAAGGCAACACAACAAAATTTTGTGTTGCAATTTAAATTTTAATCTCATATTTGTTTACAAAACTGCAACACAAAAAATTATTTTGTTCTAACTCTTCGAAACAACGTCGTTTTAATCATCTCCTATTGTAAAAACTCGATTTGGATAAAGCATCATTTAGGGTTTGTATTTGGTTTTCAGTTTCGAAATTTTAGGATTTTCTCTTTCATCTACATACTACGTATTGACGGTTAATGTCTTAGGATGGTGGGTGCCACGTTTGGAAATGGTGGGACATGGTAGTCATTGAACAATTGAAAAATGTTCGCGAGCAAACTGACAGCACTCTCGTAGAAGAGGTGAATAAGATAGAACTATTATTAGCTTTTCAAGACAAGGTTCTTAAGAGTAAAGCGGACATGGCAGATTTGCAGATGAAGATGAAGATGCTTTGTATTATGTTGGTTGTTGTGATTATAGCTTTTGTAACTGTCTATCTCGTCACTTGATAGACCGATTTGTATGTGAGAATATGAAATATGTAAGTTTTTGACAATTAACATGTAAGTTTTCTTTCGTTATGTGCATGAATCCATATTAGCATTGGAGAAACATGTTCACCAATAATCTCTGCAGTAAAATCCATAACATCTCTGCAATACAGTCGAAAATGACATCGTATGATTTGGCCACTTAGTCAAAATTTCATTGGTCAAACAACTCTAAAATAGGTGGAAAACGACGTCGTATGAGTTCGCCACTTAGTCAAAATTTCATTGTGCAAACAAACTCTACGGTGTAAAACGACGTCATATAATTTCACCAATAAAAATCTGCCACGGTTTTTATAAATCAGCAGTACTATCACCGCATATTTTGAAAAATCTGCAGTCAAAGGATTTAAAAAAATCGTCGGCAAACAAATCTGCGGTAACGTGTGAAACAAATATGCGGCCATTGCAGATTTAAAATAAAATTGGGGCCAAAGGGGTTAATCTGGCAATTTCAGAAAATGATAATTCTGCGGGGACAACAAACAATTCTACAGACCAAAAAAAAATCTGCAGTCACCAAAATCTGTAACGCAAATAAATATGCAATGTAAATAAAAATCTACGAAAAAATTGCTATGTAAACAAATCTGCAATGTTATTTAAAAATCAGTGACAAAAAATCTGCACCGGAAAAGAAAAACGGCGGTAACTTCGACAAATCAACGGTGACATAAACATCACGTAAAAATATGCGGCCAAACAGAAAAAAATATGCGAGAAAAATCGGCGAAAAACAAAATCTACAATGCAAAAAAAAAATCTCCAACAAACAAATATGTGAAAACAAATCTGCAAGTCAAACAAATCTGCATTACAAAATTTCACAAATTTTTATCGCTCCAGAAAACGCGGTGGCATTATCGCAAATCCTTTCATGTATCACTCTCTCTTTCTCTCACTCTCTCTCACTCGCTTCTTTTTTTTCCCACCCCTTACGTTAATATACGAACTACTTAGATATACAGACTACTGAAATTTATATTTTGGGTTTAGGGTTTATAATTTGTATTTAGAGTTTATATTTTGGGTTATGAGTTTTTATTATAGGTTTTGGGTTTATATTTTGGGATTTTGGGTTTATTTTTTGGGGGTTTTTAGGTTTATATTTTGGATTTAGGGTTTAGATTTTGGGTTTAGTGTTTATATTTTGGGTATATATTTGGGTTTATAGTATATATTTTGGTTTAATGTATATATTTGGGGTTTATAGTATATATTTGGGGTTTAGAGTATATAATACAAATAAAACTTTTTTCCACCATTTTCCAGAATATACAAATTACTTCAGATATACGGACTACTCAATTTATTTTTGGGGTTTATGGTATATATTTGGAGGTTAATGTATATATTTTGGGTTTAAGATATATATTTGGGGTTTATGGCATATTGGGTTTAGGATCACTATTCACTATTAAATTAAATATATATCCAATTTAAATAATTTTAATCATGTTAGATTTAGAAAAAAATATGTTTTTATATAATATTTTTTTTTATATAAATTTGAATATCAATGTATTAATTAGTAATAATAACATAATTGGTAAAAATTACAATTGTCTACACAAAAAACAAATCGTATGAAAGAAAAGAAGAAAAAGAAAAGTTAAAAAGGGCATATGAATGATATAATAAAACCAACTAACTAATAGTAATATACTACTATGTATATTTACTTAACTTTAATTAACATATAATTATTCTTCAAATTAACCCTTAATGTGGATCAGATTTTTAAAGTTACGAGAATTTCATGCGCGGTCAAGTAGACTGAACTGTCCCAAAGCAAAAAAAATCAAAATGGGATATAATCCAATAAAGCAACACAATGAGAGCCTATGATGTTCCAATACGTCAAGTTCAAAGTTCAAACAACGTTCCAATATCAGATCCATGAATAACTAGTATAGAGACAGTTTCTCAACATAAAATTCTTAGGTAGCTTCTGGTTGAACAAACGGGTTAGCAATTTCTTCAGTCCCATCAGTTGGTGAAACGAGCATCACTGCAGTTCCCCGGCAAACCTAAACCAGACAAAAGACATAATGGTGTAGAATCAAATAATCTATTGCAAGCAAGATGATAACAATAAGAAACATTGATCGTTTATGTAACTTGGGTCTTTGAATTTAATAGAGAAAAAAGAAAGTTAACGAGTTATACAATTAAGCCAAGACGTCTGGTTTGGTCAGTGGTCTTCAAAGGATCATCATGATCTGGTCCAAAATTCAGACAAAGGGTGAAAAGAATATCATACAACCCAACTCTAGATTTTTAACATAGATTTATATAACCAGAAAGATGATTAAGCAATAATAAAAACCTTCCCTTCTCGTCTATCTAATTAAAGCTTATATGAATTTCAATGACACACATGGAAACATCTGTACGAAATGAATCAGATACAGAGACTCTCTTACTTTTTGGGCAGATTCAACTTATCTCATGTGGTGCAATTATCATATCAAATGAGAAAAAAAGGAAAGAGCCAAAAAAAAATCATCTTCCATGTTTTGGCTAAAGACTCTTCATATAATTTAATTCAAAGAGAGAACAATGTTTTTACTTCATCTTTACTTGGGTACATTCTCTCTGTAAACTATGTTAATTTGAATGAATAAAAATATTATTTGTGGAATAAAAAAGGAGAAGATGGAACTGTGAAGAGCAATTCTAACCTCGAACAAACTCAGATGCTTCATCAAGGACAAGATTCAGCAACTGATCATATCCCTTAAGAGTTCCAGTGACTGAAAGAGAAACACATTATCACCAAGAACATCAAATCTATAATCATAGATTCACAAAGGAAAACAAGTCATATATACCTTGTCTTCCACCAGTAAGCTTAACTTGAACACCTTTATCCACAAACTTAGCCAAATCCAAAACCGTTTCTTTTCTTCCTGACTGTCGAACAAACAATAATCAAAACATGTAACTACAACCATTTTGATTTGACTGACAAATTGAGTAAAGGTCAATACCATGTTTGAGCAGAGTCTTCGTCACAGTCTCCCTCAAGCAAACAAAAAAAAACCCTAAATATCTGCAAGAAACGGATATCAAATTGATTTAGAAGAACGGTAAATGCTAATACTCTACGACGAACTTCATCGAATGTATAACGATCGCTGCAGGCACCATCCGCTCAAGACGCCAAATAAAATTAGGTTTTACAAAAATCCGTTCTAAAAATTGGAAACTTTAGCCATGTTTCTCGCAAATTAATCAGCACAGGATTTGTAGAAGAAAACTCACCAGGGAACAAGATCTGAAAGTCCGAAAATCGCAGGACGATTCTTTCAAGTCAGAGTGTAGTCGGGGAAAATTTCCCAAAAGAGAGGCTTAGTAGAGGATTTGTGGTTCAAATCCCTAAAGCATGGTTTGAGTCATAACATCATAAAACTTCAGCAATAATTCTGAACCAAACTAGGTTTACGTGGTTGAACCGATCCGCAGAAATTTTGGATTCAGTATTGCACATGATTCGGTTTGGGACCCCTAAATTTAAGAGTTACTTCGCTAATCTCCTCAATTTTTTTTCATTCAAATTTTTATTTTTTCAATTTTTGAGCTTTTTGACTTCTCAGGTAAATTTAGATTGTTTCTTTCTCAACCCTTTCAATTATATTCATTTAATTTTTTTTCTTTCTAAACTTTGGAATTCTTTACTTTCACACATGAACTTAGATTATTCCTAACTCAACCCTTCAACTATTTGTTCTCACATTTTACACCCCAATCAATTTATAACACAAATTTGTGATTTAAATTATAAAAAACGATAATAAATCGCGTTTTAGATTAATCCAAAAAATCTTTCCTTAAAATAATTTTAATATCAAATCTTACTGAAACTATTTTTAATATTAATTTTAAACTAATAGAACAAAAATATTTTAAAATCCATTAAAATAATAAATAAAATATTATGTTTTTAATGTTAAAACACTTTAACTTAATTTATTATATTATAATATTATAAAAATTTTAATATAATATTTTCATTATTTTAAAAATATTTTAATTTAATATATTATTTTAAAATATTATAAAATATTTGATTTATTATTTTAATTAAAATATTATAAAATATTTAATATTATAAATTAAATATTATGTTTTTAATATTAAAATATTTTAATTTAATTTATTATTATAAAATATTTAATTTATTATTTTAATTTAGATATTATAAAATATTAAATATTATAAATAATACTATAAATTAAATATTATGTTTTATAATATTAAAAATATTTTAATTTAATTTATTACTTTAAGATATAATAATATTATAAAATATTAATTTATTATTTTAATTAATTTTAAAATACTTTTTGTTGTATTAATTTTAAAAGTATTATTAACAATATTTTAACTTAAGAATTAATATTAAAAATATTTTAACGTAAGATTTAATATGTAAAAATTTTAGTGTAAGATTTATCGGGTTAAACTAAAAAGCGATTTGTTATCATTTTTTATAATTTAAATCACAAATTAGTGTTCTAAATTGCTTGGGGTGTAAAATGATGAGAACGAATACTTGAGAGGATCGGGTAACGAGCAATTTAAGTTCAGATGGGAAATTAAGGAGCTACAAAGTTCATAGGGATAAAAGTTGGATTGACAAAGTTGAAAGAACTAGTGAAGTCAACCTTTAAATTTACGGTATCATATCTAAATTTAACTAATATAACCGATTTTTTTTTTACTCAATAATTATACAGAGAATTACACCATTTGAAATCCCAAATCTGTCTGAATATAAAAAGTTCCGGAGCCAAAAGTCCAAGTTAAGAAACCAAATATAATAGACTAAAAACATAAAAATTAGATAAACCAATATCATCTTCAAAGAAACCAATGAACACATAACACGATAACCACAAATTCCTTTGATGATCCATTCTAGCGTGACCAAGAATCTCCTATTATGAACACTAGTTTCTCTGCCCGCGCGATGCGTGGATTATTGTTTTCAATTTTACTCTAATTCATTTGTTTTTTATTTCTTTTGTGAGTATATTTTCTTTGTCAAATAGTTATTTGTTTAGAACTTTAATATGTTTTTATATATATTTCCTGGTTTTCTGATTTGTTTTTTTAGATTTTGCTGATCATTTATAATTTTTAATCATTTTTGCTGATTTTTTCATTATTTTTTTTGTAATTTACTAATTACTATATATTTATTTTGGTTAAGTATTATTTTCTGTATTATTTACCGTTTTATCACCATATTTATATTTATGTTGTGATATTTTGTTGTTTTTTTCANAATATTTTTTTTTTTTTTCACTGATATTTTGAAAATTAATAGTGATTAAAACATTCATTTTTTGTAT
>OVBE01001749.1:263-31157 GCA_900406425.1 Iberis pinnata
GAAAACGGTGTTATACTACAAATAAAACACCAACTAAGTTTAATTTGTTCATATCTGTGAAGATGGACCCATGCCTTCTCCAACATTTTTTTGACCTCTAATTCTCAAGAATACGATTTGAACGATTAACTTTCCACTTCCGTAAGTCTCTTTTTTATCTCCGTCAAAATCGCGACTACAGCTCCATCGAATTCCAATTCCAGCTTCGCCGAAGGTGAAGAAGTTTCGTTGATTACAGGGTTTGAAGAAAATAAAACAATTGCTTAAGATTAGATGATACTATTTAAGAGTTATAGAATAAAGTAGTAAAGGAAATCTTCTTTTTAGTAGAAATTTCGCTAAGTAAAAAGAAATTAAAAGGGAAACGTCAAAAAAATAAATTACTTTTTCCGGGATCAGGTAACGCTTCATAAAATCTCAAAATAGCACTTATTATCCGCTATTAAAAATGTTGGCAACCCTCGCGACGTCTACGATAGCACTCTAGTAATTCGCGCTATCGTAGAGTGCTATCAATACTACTTTTTCTTGTAGTGCATGTTCAAATAAAAATATGTATTGTTGAAAAGATGATATATGATTTCATTACTGTTAGACTATTAGCTAATAATATGAGATGTGTGTTGGTTGACTATTATGTTGTAAGTATGCCAATAAATATTGTTTCTTTATAATCTTGTTCTATGTTCTCTGTTTGTTTATCATCTTTATCTTTATAATCATGTTCTCTGTTTGTTTCTTTTTGTAGAAAATGAAGTCTGGTTCAACAGAACCACCTTCTTACACTAAGATTGTGCGCAAGACGCACACACGTCCAGATGGCACATCATATGACCAAGGGCAGAGGCAATTGTTACTGATGTTGAGCTACTAGCATCCCAAATAGGATCTCAATATGGTGACAGCAATAGTGGTGACTCCACTGTCACTCCTTCTCGTAGCCTCATTAATCAAACTTACTTGAAGGTAATTGTTTACTTTTTTTGTTTTCTGTATAGTTTCTTGTTATATGTTTAGCTTGTTTTAGTAATTGAATTTTTTTGTTGGTAGATGGTTAAACCTAAAAAAGGACATGTCTTTGGCGTTGGCAGCAGTCGGTACCAGAATATCGACCCGGCAGAGCCGCCACCAACTTCACTGTCACAGAAAGCTACGGATAGACCGTGGAAAAATATAAAATAAGCCATGGAGGATCATGAAAATTCGTAACAAAACAAGCCACGGAAGGTCACAAAATATCCGTGGCAACTTAGTCACATATTTCTATGGATACGTCGTGACAAAGATTTCTAAGATCTAATATATGGCTGAAACGTAGCTATAAGGGTCATGGCTAATGGTGACCATCCGTAACATTAATACCCACAGTTTGTCACGACCATTCGTGGCTAATTTTTCCACGCCAAATTTCGTGGCTATGTCGTAGCTATAGAGGTTGTGGCTATCCGTGACAGTTCGTGGCTAAAATTAGCCACAGAAAGTTATAGATAAATTAAGCTACGATGCTATAGCTACAGTTTCTATGCTATGGCTAAGTCGTGGCAAAGACTTCATATAGCCACGGATTTGGGAATCTGTGGCTCTTCACAATTTTTTTGTAGTATCTAGACCTAACTCTCGTTAACGGAACACTACCTAGAAGGTATGAAGAAACAATCTACTAAAGTCAATATACACCCTAGAAAACCAATCACTTGGGCTAGGAATGTAAATCTCTGAAATCACCATGTTCAGACATTTCATCAGACACTTTTGGGTGCATAAATTCCTAAGATCAAATTTCAATTGACTAGAGAGAAATCAGCATTAAGATCAATGAAATAGAAGGAATCTATGACTAATCAAACTTAGACAACTTAGGAGAATCAAGGGTACAACACCAATATACCCCATCCTCAGAAACCTGGAAAACTACTCACTTCCCATTATGATCATGAAATCAGAAAACTTAGAAAGCAAAACTACTAGACAAATCAACATGATCAAAAGTCAAACTATGAAGAATAATAAGAACAAGAAGATCTGAAACCCAGAAAAACAATGGTGATGAGAAACAACAAGAACATAAAATCTGAAAATGATGATCAAGTGAAACAAGAGTAAAACCCAGAAATGATAATCAACTTAGAAAAGAGATTAAAAGCATAAAAAGGAAGATCAATATGCACCAGATGACCATACATCTTAAACTAAGCATAAACAAGAAGAAATCATAAGAAAAAATGAATTTCATAAGGATTCTGGGTTTGATCATCAAAAACATACAAAGGGAAAAACATAGAGAAAAACCTAAGAGAAAGACCTAAATGAAAGCTTAGGTTTAAATGCAGGCATATTAAGAGCTTATATAGTGGTTTAGAAAAACTCTAAAATATTAAAAGACAAATGATTAAAATTTGTAATGCTTCAGCTTGATCTTTAAGTCTGGCTCGAACTGGGGTCGAGTTAGGCTTGAGCGGATCATCGAGCCCAATTGGCACGTGAGATCGAGGTGGCCTGGGAGCAGCTCGAGGTGAAGTTGGGCCGGCTGGTCGAGGCGAGATCAAGGCCGTGATCAAGGTGAGTCAAAGAAGATGTGGCTGCGGTTGAGGCGGATATTCGAGCTGGTCGAGGCCATCTGCTTGAGGCGAGGCTGGCCGAGCTCGAGGCCGTCTGCTCGAGGTGTGTGGTCGAGGCAGGCTAAAGTTTGGTCGAGGCTGTAGGTCGAGGTAGCTCGGGCTTAGAGAAGACGTGATCGAGGCCAACTTGATCGAGTTCAAGTGAAGAGTGGCCGAGGCAGCACTAGCCAAGGTCTAGGAAAAGGCTCGTCTAATTGAGGCGGCTGGCCGAGGCTGGTCGAGGCGAGGCTTGATCAAGGCCGAGGTCGACGCGAGGTGATCGAGATCACTTGGCCTGATAGAGTCCGGCTCGGAGTTGGCTCTTCCTTCTCCTTCTCCAAAATTGCAATGATGTTCCAAAAATTCCCTTAAAACCTAAAATATCTCCAAAATGCACATGTATACGAATGCTAATGCGGAAATTCCTAAAAATGCAACTTTACCAAAAAAATCTTATGAATGCAATATGTTGACATCTAAATGACCCTAAAATGATGGTAAATAACTTCTTAAAACAACTAAAATGCAGAGACATCAACTCCCCCAAACTAAATCCTTGCTTGCCCTCAAGCAAGTAATTCAGAAGCTTGGAAGAGAAGTTTGAAAATGGGAACGCATAACCAAAATATGCTAATAAAATAGAGAATATCAGTGTCAAGGTTATTAATTCTAGAATTCAATCCTATCTCGTCCTACTTAAAAACTTCAGCTATATTCATCAAAGTTCAATTCAGATCAGTTCCAACCTACACAATGCATTCAAATCCATCTATCTCTTTAACATTCATTAAACAATAACCATGGATCAAGTTATGCACATTCATTGAACTCATTTGGACAAGAGACTGGTTAAGGGGCAAAAAAGACCCCTTCATGTGTTGGTTAATATTTCAGGACATGGATATCTCAAAAAGGAAATGAGATTTAGCAGAATGCTAAAGGTAAGATCACTTAGATGCATACAAGAACATAATCTCATCTACCCCAAGTCACTGAAGCTAAAACTTTTCCAAATTCTAAACCCAGTAGGAGATCATAACTCTACCCTTTTAAAGCCCAAAATGATCTTCATGGTTCACATTTTTCCCTTTTTCATCCTACCCTTAAAAATTCTTAGGAGAGGTTTCTTTCCTTATCAACTTCTAGCGGATTGGGGGTTTCCTGATTTTAGCACCTATGGTTTCCATTCTTTTTCATTTTTCACTAACTTCTTGGGTCTTTGCCACTTTTTCTGTTTCTGCATAAACGATATTTTTCATATTATTTCCCCCAAATCCTTTACTACATTATTATGTTTTCTTTTCTTTTTCGTTCCTCCCCAAAGAATTCACAACCATTTCCCTTAATTTTACCAGATTCCCATAATGTTTCCCCTTTTTCAGTCCAACCCCAATATCCAGAATTGAATTCCACCTAGTCCTATTAGTCCAAAAGCATGGACTAAAACTACATGATTAAATTCCATTGCTGTCAGTTCGAACCTAACACTTTCTACCAAGATCATTCCATAAAAAATCCTAACACTCAGTTATTGATAAATGGTTTGAAATAAAGCAAGATTCCAGGGTGGAAGTCTATTTGGATTAGCAAGAGTGGTAAAAAAGGTAGAAGATAATCCAAATATGTATATACTACCCACGAGTTCAAATTCAGTGCATAAACATGAGAATTAAATTTTAAGTTTACGTTCTAATAAGTAGAGATAAATTTCATATCACAACATGCTTCAGAATAGAAAGGATCATGCAATTTCACATTCCAAGTATGGTGCGGTCTTCGTTAAGATTTAATCAGTATGCATTCGAGAATTAATAACCATGGCATTGATACTACCTAAGGAAACAACATACTTACAAGGTTTCCATCATCCTAGTTCCCCATGCAAATGCAATTGACAAACACAATCCTAACAAGCTAAATGCTACTATATGATCACTCTTTTTTTAGAAAACGATTTTCGACAAAAATTTCAAAATTTTATGGTTATTCTATGCCTTAGATATTATGCGAAAAAGAAGTTCAAGAAACACAAATTTCATTAGATAGATAGCCCATAAACCCTCCCCCAAACTCAAATTACATAGTCTCTTGTGTAATTCAAATTTTCATGAGGAGAATGACAGAAAACAAAAGCACAAAACACACATATAAACAGGAAGTAAAAACATATGCAAATGCAGCGGATTTATACAATGGTCGTTTGGAGATGACCTCAGTAAGGGATGAAGAAGGTGGAAGAGACGTAAGCGTCCATTATCTCCATAGTGTAAGTTGGGGCATGGCCTGGTGCTTCAGGTTGGTGCGGTTCAAAGCCTAGTCTGCTATCAGCTCCAAATTCGTCCCTTGCAGAGTTTCGCCTCTTTCTCCTCTATATTATTTCAGGTTTATACGAGGAGTAACGGGGTGGTTATGCCATATATGGTTCCCTCTGACCAATAGTGGTAAAGTGACTTTGTTCAAGAGTAGGTCGGGAAGGAGACTAATGTCTTCAAGAAGAGCTCTCTTTGTTGACCTTTGAAACGAGATTCTTGATCTGAGTGGTCAAGTCCTTGAATTTTTGTTTGAAGTACCTGTCCTGGAACTTCTACAATTTTTGGAGCTTGCTATGTTTTTGTGAGCTTCAGCTAAGCTCTTTCCTTCTTTGTTGTTAGAGCTTCGTCAAAATAATAACACTCCGGATCCTCTATCTGTATATCACCTGAAGTTGGTGCTCCCTTGGAAACTATATCAGCATCTACTTTAGTAGCTGCTTGATTTCTTGACTCGTATAGTACATCCTCGTCTAGTTGGAAGTTGATGTTTTTCCTCTTCCTGACGATGGTGACGAGAGTGTTTAGGAGCAACAATCGTGATTCCCCCAAACGCGGATGTACAAAGTTGTATAGTTTCTTATCCCTTGGTCCTTCGAAGAAGCGTGCCTTATTCAGATAATTAAGGTCTATCCACCTTGGTGGATGACGGTCAAATTGTAGAGGGACGTTGTAAGCTCTGAGTATTGGAGTTATAACCCCTCCAATAGTCAAGTCACCCCTACTTCCATTCTTGTATAATCTTCTTTCCCATTCCTTGTATCCCAGCATTTGCTTGCACTTGAGAGAGGCTGGAACTAGCTTTGTCCCCTCGCATCGCCTCACCATCACAAGTGCGTTTCAGAGGAGATTTCAGCACCAAATCGATTATGCCTAATTCTCCTTCATTGACGCTTCCAATGATATGTCTCACAAACATGGTGTTTGCGACATATTTGTGGTACTACCTCACCACTAGGTTTCTGATGCTTGCGCTCTTCGATCAGGCCTGCTTCATATTTCCCGTCCCCTATAATCTTCCATAGTGCCCCCAGCTCGTTCTTGGCAAAATCATGGTTGACCTCATTCCCTGATGGAAATCCAAATATGTGGTCCAACTTGGTGATCTTTACTTGGTAGCTATCTCCCCTTATTGAAAACGTAATGGGTTCAGAGGAGCCTTTTTCACCACGATGAACCTGAATAGTTGCTAGAAAATAGCAAGTCTCTTCTTGGTAGGCGTCAGAATGAGTGGCCATGAATATATCAATTTTAGCCAATTGGAAAAGGTAGGCGATGTCTTTATCGATCCCCAAAGTTTCCATCGTATGTTTATGTGGGAACCTTGTCCCCTTGAAACCTCGTGAAAACAAGGCGGCGAGATATTCCGATGTTGCGTCATGTTAGGTCACGTTTCCGGATGCTTCCTCCTTGAACTTAGAGTACAATTGCTCAAATTGGTGTTCAAGCCCTTGAACATCCACCCCTTCTTCGTAATCTGGATCATCATTACTCTTTTCCTCATCGAGTAGCATTGGTTTCTTCCCCCTTTTATGTCTTTCTTCCTTCTTGAAAATTCAGCTTCTTTCTTTTTTATAGTTCGCTTCTCCTTAGCGGTGAGGTCGGGTTCTGACTCTTTGATCTCCATGCGGTCGAGTTGATTAGCGTTTTGTGTCCTTTGAAAATTTTTGGCAATTTTCCGTGCTTGCTGCTGTCTTACTGTGAGCACTGGGGCTTCCTCCTATATTTCCATCTCATCGAGTTGAACAGTTTCCCTAGTTCTTTGAAATTGTTGAGCAATGTCTCGTGCTTGTCTTTGCCTTGCTATGGGCACAGGTGCATCCTGAGAAATCTCTAGAGAGATCTCTATATCATCCTGGGAAATATTGTGAGATGCTTTTGTTATCTGAAATCGTTTTGCGATGCTTTTGCCGATGGTCTAGACATTTTGAGATTTGTGTTCCTGAAAAAGCAGTAGACAATTTCAGAAATATCAGCAACATTTCCAATAGATCCATCAAGTATAAGAATGAGATGACAGTCATTATGATAACTGGATTTTTATGATGGAAACATCAAACAGTGCAACAGAAATCGAATTCCCAAGCGAACAATTAGGACTAAATTTCAAAGAGATGATCATCAACCCGAATTTCATAAGATAAATCCTGGTTTGAGTACCCTAAAACAAGAAAAAGAAAATAGAACTGCAGAGAAACACAAACGGAATTCAGAGTTCCAGAGAGTTGAGAAACCAAAACAAAAAAATTAGAAAGTTTTAGGGGTTAAGGGATTAAAAATAGAGTTTGATGATTCTCCAAAAGTTGGTGAAAATCTATAAGAGTTCTTGAAAAATCGAAAATTAGTTGCTTAATCTTTGGGAAAACGATTCAAAGCTAAAGATTTTGGTAGTGTAAAAGATATGGTTTTATGAGAGTGAAGGTGAAGTAAAGTGATGAAGTGAACTCCTTTATGTAGACATTGGGTCGAAAATTGTATGTGTAGGAGAGGTGAAGTTGAGGTTTTTGGTGGAGAAGTAAATGTGAGGTTTGTGGAGGAGAAATAAAGGTGAGGTTTTTGGAGGTGAGGTAAAGTGGTGGAATCTTTGGGAAAGGTTGAGAAGAAATCACTTTGTCTTCATGTGGTGGGGGTTAGGAGTGTTAGGAGAAAGTTTTGATGATTAGTGGGGTGTTGGGAAAGTGGGAAGACATGGAAATGATGTGTGGGAGTGGACTTGTTTGAAAATTGGATCTCACCTTGTGGCTCGGCTCGATCAAAGCTTTATACGGCTCGATGTGATAACGTTTTAGCTCGAGTAACGCCTGATCTGGCTCGATCAAGAACTTTTGGCCTTGATGCAGAGTTTTTTTGGCCTCAATCTCGAGGGGGCTCGGGCTTGATGTTATGGTGTTTGGCTTCGATCATAACTGTTCTTGGCCTCGATGAACCCTATTTTTTTGGCTTGACCAACTCCCTCGGTCCAGCTCGTGATGGCCTCGATCAAGTTGTTTTCGGCCTTGATCACAACTTAAGCCGCCTCGATCTTACTGTTGCGTGGCTCGATCAAAGGAGCTGTTGGTCAAGCTTGTTTTCACATGATCTCAAAACCAAATGACTAATCAATCTCATGACTTCAATTTGACTATGGCTTTCCATTTTCTTTATACCAAGTCTCAAACCCATGATCCTATGGTATCTAAATCACCCAAAACCAAACAAAAACTTAAATGTGCCAAAAGAAAAACCAAACATGAATTTAAAATTTGTTATGTACAGGGATAGACATGGGACTTCCTCCCAAGTGAGCTTTTTAAAGTCACTAAGCTTGACTTCCTAATTAAATTCTAGTAACTCTGAGACGGTTCTCCAAAGAGAACCAAGGTTCCTTCACTAGGCTTTCTTTCCGTAGTTATCCTACCATCATTGTTCGGGTTGACTTGTTTGCTCACTTACGACCCCTTGTCAGGCTCTACATCAAGTATGATTTCTCCATCGGGTAAAATCTCCTTGATTATGAAGTTCCCAGAGCATTTTGGGTTCACATCTCTTGGGAAACGCTTGAGCTTTGGGTTGAGCAGAAACACTTTATCACCACTCTTGATCACCACTCTTTAGGTCCATTGTTGGGGTTTGAGGGTCAAAAATGTTTTGAGAATAGGTTGTGCCAAAAGTCGGTTTCTGAGGTGGGATGTGGTTAAGCTGATGTTCGAGCTCAGAATCTGCTTCTCCTGAAATGGGCAGTTTGCTCTCATTAGTTGCCATCTTCAGTTTTCTAGTTTCCTCTAACCTTGCAGAAACTCTTTCATGTGACTTTTTGACAACCCCAAATGCTCCTTTATGCTCTGAAACCATGTTTGAGTCCTTCATCAGCTCATACACCAATGAGTCACTACTTGAGTACCATTCTTCATGGTTGTCCTCATCCATTTCATTGATAGAGAATAGATGACCCTGGATCGTAGGTTTCTTTGTTTTGTCTTTGATGATAAAAATCATCTTTGGACTATTCCCCACATTCAACCCGATGTTGCCCTTCTTGACATTGATTACAGCTCCAATCGTAGCTAACAATGGCCTTCCCAAGATCAATGGATCTTTTGGTTCTTTGTCCATATCCAAAACCGCAAAGTCCGTGGGTATCTCTACACTCCCTATCTTGATAGGAAAATTCTCCAAGATTCCATGAGGGCTCCTGATGGATCTATCACCCAAAATTAGAGATATATTGGAAGCTTTATACTCGTTGAACCCCATCTTCTTGGCAATAGAGAGAGACATTAAGTTGATGGAAGCTCCTAAATCGCATAGTTATTTGTTGAAGGTCGATGGACCTAGTGAGCATGGTAGAGTGAATGAGCCAGGATCTTCTTGTTTATATGCTATTATGGCATTGCATTCATCATTTGGTACCGACACTCCTTGAGCTTCCCCTTCCCTGATGGATTTATCAAGGAATCCTTCTTGAACCGTGATGGGAATGACAACTTTGGAATATAAGGTGGTGGAACAAAAGGTGTTTCTTTCTCCTTTGAAACAAATAACTTTTCACTAAGAACAGGCTTAACTCTGGCAGCTGACTCTGATTTCGTCCATGTCAAAGAATCAGTTTTTCCAGAATCTGCAGTTTTAATTCCATTTAAGCTCAAATCTCCCTAAACTTGAACTACATTGTCCTTAGTGATGAGAGTAGGACAAGTGTGAGAAGAAAGATCATGGGTACTCCCCAAGAAGATGGAATTGACATGTGTTTTAATTCCATGTGTTTTGTTTGACAAAAAAAAGTAGCTTATCCAAAATTTTCATTCAAAGCTTTGAGGTCCCTCTTTTGTTTTTTCATCAGAGTCATTTCCACCCCTAATAATTCGATCATAATCCTTATCGTAGATCCCATCGGACTGAGCTAGATTCTCAACCAATTCCCAACCATCTTTGACATTCTTGTTCAAGAAGTTACTGTTGCTAGCAGTGTCAAGAAACATCCTAATTTTGGGCAAAGCACTGTGGTAGAGAGTGCTAAGCATAGACTCCTTGCTGAATCCGTGATGAGGTCACTATAATGTAAAACCTTTGAACCTTTCCCGGGCATCAGAGAATGTCTCAGCATTTTTTGTGTGAATCTAGAGATTTCATTGCGCAATCGAGTAGTTCTTGAAGCTGAGAAGAACTTGGCAAGGAATGCCCTCTTGCAGTCACTCCAGGAGGTGATGGAATTATGTGGAAGTGATTTTTCCCATTGGCGAGCTTTGTCACCCAAAGAGAAGGGAAAGAGACGTAACTTGAAAGAGTCTTCACTCACACCATTGATCTTGGTAAGACTGCAGAATCTGTCAAACTCATCAAGATGATCAAGGGGGTCCTCCATTGTCAGATCTTCTGATCATATACTTGTAAAGCAAAAACAAAAAGAGAGAACGAGATGATCTACAGAGAACATATCAATATAGTACATTAAAAGGTCGAATCCACAGAGACCAGAAAGCACACAATTCAGTTTAATCTCAAATCAAGCTAATATAGAAAAATTAAGTTGTTTGTAGCAAATCAAAATGATAAAATAAAAGTGGTTATAAACGAGAATATAAAAACATCAGGCATTAGGGAAATCCATAGGTAATCAAGTTTGAAAGCCAAAGTTAACATGCATTATTTTCATTGAAAACAGTTCTCAACATGAAAGACACAAATAGAATAATCTCCTCTCAGAGTATTAAACCATATGCTCGAATTATCAGAAACAAACTCTCGTTGTATCTAACTAATTCGATCATGCATTAATGTCCAGATTCAATTGTTCATAATCATTAAAGACAATACTCTCGCAAGCATTAAGAATGAATCTAGACTAAGAACCTAACAAATTAAATCCTATATGATTAACCCTAAAATTCAAACTTGGTTTCCCTAGGAAACCTAAAACCTAACTAGTGAACTACTCAGACATTGCAAAGGATAAATAATAGAAAATCAAAGAAGAACACATCATAAAATAGAATAGATATATTGAAAAGGGGATCATAATCTCTTCTCCAAATACAAGGTTCATGAATTCTTCTCCCTCAGTAAAAGCTCTAAAGTTGCAAATTGTAAAAAAGGTGTTCTAAAAAAACCTAAGCCATAAGGCTTTTAATGTTTAAAAAGTAAATAATTAGAATTATGAAAATTGGATAAACTTGAGGACTTGAATGCAAAATTTGGAAACTTTCTTTTTCTTCTCGGACTGAATGCAAGATCGATCTCCCTAGTGCCCGATCGGGCACTCTGAAATTATGCTCTATCGATCCCCTGAATGCACGATCGATCTTTTGTTCCGTATTTTTCCAGGAGAAAATGCCCGAGCATGCACAAGTGTTGCACGATCGTGCACTCCATTAAACACTTTGCTCGATCGATCTCATAGATGCTCGATCGATCACTTTGTTTTGAAATTAGCAAATTCTTATGATTTTCTCTGAAATGCTCTAAAATGCATCTTTTGCTCCAAAACGACCCGAACACCTAGAATCCTAAAAATATACCAAATATGCAAGGAAAACACTCGAGATAATGCAGAATAGCAGACATAAATGCCCACTATTATGTATTAAAACCGAGTAATATCAACTCCCCCAGACTTAGATTTTTGCTTGTCCTCAAGTAAAGCAAGATTTAATCTAGAGAAGAGGTTTGAAAAGGATCACACAAGAATTAACAGAATCTCAGTTTCCCGAAATTCAGTTGTCACAAACTAAATACACTAATCCTAGAAAATCACTATAATTGGACTGTTTACCACCACATAACCAATAATATGCATTCTACTCTAAATCTCAAATTAGTCAAACTATCAAATCATATCAACTAGCTCATTAAATTCATTCAAGTGTAAATTGGTGCGTTCTTACTTATGGGGTATCGATCAGCACGCTTGGGTACCCCCATCTATCTAAATGCCCATACCAAACAAAGCATCAAACAAATTCCAGTCCTGATCCTTTTTCTCCCTTTCTCACTTCTCTTTTTTTTTTCTTTTTTGACTACTTTTCTTCTTCTTTTTTCGCATTTCTGCGCTTTTCTTTCTTTTCTTTTCATTCATCTTTTTTTTAGCAGCCAGTTTTTCTGGGATTGACTACGGACTTCTAGGTCACGTTTTCAATCCTTTGTCTATACCATTTTTTATTATTTCTTACGCGAGAGAGAGAAAGGACCCGGACCGTACTGAAAGAACTTGTCGATTTTACAGAACATTGAAGAACAAGATACCTAGCTTTTATAGTATATCAACACCATAAGTAAGATAATTTAAGTTCAGGTTAAGTCATAGCACAATTGAGCTAGTATCAAATCATCAACAATCCAAAAGATCAGAACTTTCAAAGGTATATCAATCAATCAATGGAGTTCCAATCTTAAGTCCAGCAATTAATCTAAGTCAGCAGTCTATTAGAGAGTGTGACTGAACTCACACTAGGTTTGTAGTCATCACGGATTCTGGTCATCCTTCCTTCGACTCAACTAGACTTATTTACTTTTAAAAGCTAAAAATTTGAAAAAATTCCACCAAAATAGAAAACATCAAACATAGTTAGTAACACATAGACCTTCCCCCAGACTTATTTCACATTGTCCCGGTGTGAAAAGAAATACAAGAGAAGGAATATGAACATAATAGAGTAAATAAGTCTAGAAAACAGAAAATAATAAAAGACACATGAGTTCTGAGTGAAAAGGAAAATACTACAATGAAGCTCAACTATCTCAATTTGAAATATGATCGACACCATCTCCAACTTTACGTTGCTCAATATGCTCCATCTCGTCATCACTATGACGTCTCGGTGGGCGAAAACAACCATAAACTGTCCTCAGAATGTGCCGCATCAAGTTATTGATCCGCTCCTGGGAATCCATAATCCACACCATTTTCTCTTCATGAGTCACATCAGTCTTGTGCGGTTGTAGAATGTACTCCTCTTAATCCTCAACATCTGGAATCTGAGCTCGGGCTTGTCGTTGGTTGAGGTGTCTTCAGCCTGAAGGTCTCTGTGCATTAGGGAAGGCAGATGGAGGGTGGTTGAGATGTTCAAAACCAGGTAGAAACTGAATCTTAGTGAAAGAGGTGATGCTGGTCAATTCAGACTTCGGCAAGTGGATCTCACAAATATGTCCATCCAAGTTCTCATAAAGATAATCACGAAATCGAGCAAACCATTTCGTCTTTGCTATGTACTACTCATCCACCATGTTATTCATTGGCTCTGGAGGGAAAAACTTGAGTGGAATCCCCACAGCCTGTAAAACCGGGGTAACTAAGCTACCCATCACCTCTATGCTCTTCAGGTTCTTCAAAGCTGCAAATTTCCTTTCATCCAAGACTTGAGCAAATAACCAAACTATGTTGGCATTATGAGTGTGGCAATCATGATTAGTCGTGTAAGTGTCCAGAGTGAAGCGGTTAAGAGCGTAATGGAGAAGCTCTAACTCTTGGTTCCGAGTGGAACCGACCTCTTTTATCCCATAGAAGAGGTGGCTCAAGATCTTGACAGTAAGACGTATAGCGAGGTTTTGGATAAGAGTGAGCTTAGAATTCTTCGAGACAAAGCTCCTGCGAGCTATTATCCCCCAAAGATCATGATGAGAATATAACTTGGGGTGCGCGAAGAGGTATGCATTGGGTTGGAAACCGAAGATTGGTTTAAACTTGACCATGGGGATCTTGTAGAGCTTCCCCAGAAAAAAGAATTGAACTTTTGTCTCATATTGACGAGGATTCTTAGGATCCTCGCTAACTATATAGAAAGAGGCCAAGAATTGGTGCGCTAGCTCCTTATATAGTGGGTAGGTCTGAAAGGGGAATGATCAGCAAATCGTATTGGCACGAATATAGTCATGAGCATGGTATTGTAGAACATACTGTCAAAGTGATCCCATTTATCCGTTATCTTCCCGGTAGTCCATGTTTTGTGATTCCGCAACTCTGTAACAGAAAAATCTAGAGTGTTGTTGCGGAAGGGTTTCTCAGGTACTCTTGGCCAAGGAGTCTTCAAATCTTAGGATCAATGGTCGATTCACTACTCGATGCAACACCTTTTTTGATTTTCAGCGGCTGTGTGTTTCTTTGTCTTCTTAGCAATCAGAGGTTCGATCGATTCATATCGTGTTGACGTAGGTTCCTGTTGCTTCTGAGCTTGTGATCAAGGTGCTTTGGTAGCCTGTGGTTGGTATTTGGTGTCCGACATTGCCCTAAAATGAAAGGAATCGAAAGAGAAATGAGTTTCACAACGATCCATAACATAACAAGCAATGGTTTATCAATAACCGAGCATTGCTAACAAAGGGTTACCAAGAATTATCGACATAGAAACCAAGAACATCGCATGAACAAGCAATACTAACAGAGAATTAACAAGAATCAAATGCGGAATAGAGAAGTCAAGACAAGAGAAAGCAATGAGTAATGATCGAGCATGACTAGTTACAACTAGCAAGAATGAAGATGCTTCAATGAAGAATAAACCTAGATATCGAAAATCAAATCTATGCAAGCTATCAAGAGACCTAAGCAATGGTGAGAAATGATTTAGAGCAATACTAATCAAAATTAGCAAGAAATCAAGTGAAAGAACCATCAAAGGAGCAATTATGCAAATGACAACTACTTAGAAAATGAAATCGAAGATTACGGAACCGAAACCAACATAATTGAGCAATAACAACCATTCTTAAACCAATCATAGACAACATTTAGGCACAATCAAATACTCAAATTGAAATTTCTAGCAAAAACCCTAATTCCCAAAAGCAAAATCTCACAATCCTAATCTAGCTTTATCAAATCAACTTGCACTGGTCAATTAAGTGCAAAATAGAGTCGAAAGGCATCCTAGAATATCAGTTCTAACAACTAAATCCATCAAAATCGATTTTGCCCCAACTATGACCTAATTTTTGGAATGCGATGAGGGGAATAAGATCATTACCTCGTTTGAAGCGAGTGGAAAGTGAGAGAATCGAGTTCAAACCAAAAAAACTAAGCGGATTAGAGCAAAAAACCGTGGAAAACCGTTGAGAATTGAGTGAGATGGAGAGTTATGGAGATGAGAGATTTTGGAAGCTTTGGGAAAAAGATGTTGGAGGAATGGAGGAGAAAATCGCGTGGAAGGGGGTAAGAGAAGGGTGAAATCCGGTTAAAATCAAGTAAATCCGGTTTAAGGAAAAAATCTGGTCAAAAGCAAACGAAATCTCGGTTTACCTCAAGGAGTGCTCGATCGAGCGCTAGTGTGCCCGATTGGGCACTTGTCTCAAAATTTTCCAGGAAGGGTTGATCGATCGAGCGCAAGTGTGCTTGATTGTGCAGATAGTTTGGACCAAAATTGCTTGTAAATTGCTCGGTCGTGCTATCTGTTCGGACCAAAAAAATTTAGAATTCGCCTGATCGTACAGTCCGTTACCTAATCCATCCCTTTTGCATCCGAGTTTTAGTGTTTTCCTGAAATTTCTGAGTCACATAGAACTCAAAACTAAAAATTAGCATGTTAGTAACTAAGATATGACTGACCCAAAACTTAATAAATAACTAAACTATGATACTTAATAATTCGATCATGCATTAATGTCCATATTCAATTGTTCATAAGCATTAAAGACAATATTCTCGCAAGTAGAAACACTTATTCATCTGTATTAGGTCAAGTTTCTAAATCAAATATCTTTGTATTTATCAACATATTATCATGAACTAGATGATCAAGCTAATTCATGCATTAAGAATGAATCTAGACTAAGAACCTAACAAATTCAATCCTATATGATTAACCCTAAAATTCAAACTTGGTTTCCCTAGGAAACCCTAAAACCTAACTAGTGAACTACTCAGGCATTGCAAAGGATAAACATTAGAAAATCAAAGAAGAACACATCATAAAATATAATAGATATATTAAAAAGGGGTTCATAATCTCTTCTCTAAATACAAGGTTCAGGAATTCTTTTTCCTCAGTAAAAGCTCTAAATTTGCAAATTGTAAAAATGTATTCTAACAAAACCTAAGCCATAAGGCTTTTATAGTCTAAAAAGTAAATAATTAGAAATTTGAAAATAGGATAAGCTTGAGGACTTGAATGCAAAATTTGGAAACTTTCTTGTTCTTCTCGGACTAAGTGTTCGATCAATCTCCCTTGTGCCCAATCGGGCACTCTGAAATTATGCCCGACCGGTCTCCTGAATGCCCGTGCCCAGTGTTTCCCGATCATGCACTCCATTAAACACTTTGCTCGATCGATCTCACAGAAGCTCGATCGATCACTTTGTTCTGCAATTAGAGAATTCTTCTGATTTGCTCTAAAATGCTCTGAAATGCATCTTTTGCTCCAAAACGACCTGAACACCTAGAATCCTGAAAATATACCAAATATGCAAGGAAAACACCCGGGATAATACAGAATAGCAGACATAAATGCCCAATATTATGTATTAAAACCGAGTAATATCACAAATCCAACAGTTGTAGGTGAGCAATTCGTTCCTATTCTCGTCTTTCCCGAGAGTGTTCCCGTTCAAGAGCATGAATGTCGTCAACGAAAGGTAGTAATTCAGTTGGTCCTCTGCTTCTCAAGTTCATACTCTTAAAATTCACAAACAAGGAGGATATAGAAATCAGTAAAGTGAAAGAAAACGAACTTGATCTCAATAGATCTAAAATCCAGAATGTAACAACAAAACACCCAACTAGCAACAGCACCAAATTGATAGTAAGATTTTTACGTGTTCAATCACTATATGCTATCATTGTCATTGTAGTAAATAGGTTGTAAATCCAAATAGATGATGCTATTAACCACTCTAGATGCAATCAGAACTATTGATTCATGCCAAGCAAGAAAAAGGGGGTTTACTAAAAATTCTTAAACAAAAAGAACAAACTGAAAATAAAACAAAGCATCAGAACTAGCATGCATAAGTAAATACTAAAGGGTAAAAAACAAGTAAAATAAAAGCAGCAGATAAAAGGGTGGTAAAAAGCAATCAAAGAAAAGCAGTTCCTAAGGATGGGGGTAATTGATCAGTGATTCTCCTTGATTCTACCTAGATGCCTAACATACCTCAAACAAGAGCTAATTCCTAGAGAGCAGATTCAGAAACCATCAAGTTCAATCTCTTGATAAATGGTCTCAAACCAAGCAATATCGAGATCTAACTCTTGTTAATGGATCACTACCTAGCAGGCATGAAAAAAAAAATCTACTAAAGTCAATAAACACCATGTTCAGACATTTCATCATACATTTTTTGAGTGCGGAAATGCCTAAGATCGAATTTCAATTGATCAAAGAGAAATCAACATTAAGATCAATGAAACAGAAGGAATCTATCAACAATCAAGCTTAGACAACTTAGGAGAATCAAGGATACAACACCAATCTACCCCATCCTCAAAATCCTGGAAAACTACTCACTACCCATTATGATCATGAAATCAGAAAACTCAGAAAGCAAAACTACTAGACAAATCATGAGGATCAAAAGTCAAACTATAAAGAATAGTAAGAACAGGAAGATCTGAAACTCAGAAAAACAATGGTGATCATAAACAGCAAAAACATAAACTCTGAAAATGATGATCAAGTGAAACAAAAGTAAAACTCATAAATGATGATCAACTTAGAAAAGAGATTAAAATCATAAAATGGAAGATCAATATGCACCAGATAACCATAAACCTTAAACTAAGCATAAATAAGAAGAAATCATAAGCAAAACAAGGATTTTGGGTCCGATCATAAAAAAATCTAAAGGGAAAAACATAGAGAAAAACCTAAGAGAAAGACCTAAATTAAAGCTTAGGTTTAAATGCAGGCGTATTAAGAGCTTATATAGTGGTTTAGAAAAACTCTAAAATACTAAAAGACAAATGATTAAAATTTGTAATGCTTCAGCTTGATCTTTAAGTCTAGCTTGAACTGGGTTTGAGTTGGGCGTGAGTGGGTGATCAAGCCCGATTGGCACATGAGATCGAGGTGTCGTGGGCGCAACTCGAGGTGGTGTTGGGCCAGCTGGTTGAGGCAAGGTCGAGGCCGTGATCAAGGTGAGCCGAAGAAGATACGGCTATGGCCGAGGCGGATAGTCGGGCTAGTCGAGGCCATCTGCTCGAGGCGAGGCTGGCCAAGCTCGAGGCTGTCTGCTCGAGGCGTTTGGTCGAGGTGGGATAAAGCTTGGTCAAGGTTGTAGGTCAAGGTGGCTCGGGCTTGGATAAGACGTGATCGAGGCCAGCTTGATCGAGGTCGAGTGAAGAGTGGTCGAGGTGGCACTGGCCGAGGTCGAGGCGGTTGGCTGAGGCTGATCGAGGCGAGGCTTGATCGAAGCCAAGGTCGAGACCACCTGGCCAGGTTGAGCCTGGCTCGGAGTTAGCTGTTCCTTCTCCTTCTCCAAAATTGCAATGATGTTCCAAAAATTACATAAAAATCTGAAATATCTCCAAAATGCACATGTATGCGAATGCTAATGCGGAACTTCCTAAACATGCAAATTTACTAAAACAAATCTTATGAATGCAACATGTTGACATCTAAATGACTCTAAAATGATGGTAAATGACTTCTTGAAACAACTAAAATGCAAAGACATCAACAATCAAAAATGGATTAGTAACCGAATCCAGCAAATCCTTCTAAACTTGGAACAAGAAATCTTACAACTTCAACCAAGCATGTCTGGAACGAGTGATAAACGAATATGGTTGAAGGATAAATATGGAGAATACAATTCTAAATATGGTTATTATGCAGCTTTGGAATCTTTAAATGAGGCTGCTGCAATCAACACTATCCCAAATTCAAACTGGATCGATGAAATCTGTCTTTAAAAATTCTAGAAAAAGTCAAAATTTTTATTTGGAGAATTTTCCATAAAGCGATACCAACAAAGGATAACCTAAGAAGAAGAAGGATTGATATAGGGAATCACTGTCTAGTATGCAATTCTTTTGAAAACATTGAACATCTTTTTTGGAATTGCCCTTTTGCTTCTCAGGTTTGGCTAGAGGCTTCTTTTAACAAGCAAATACAAGTGGACACAAATGAAGATTTTCCTGACATTTGGAAGAGAATAAAAAATGGCGGATGTTTACCACCAATAGGCTTAACGAATACAACTCTAGCTGCTTGGATTTTATGGTCTCTCTGGAATGCCAAGAACTACCGAGTATTTCAGAGAAGTATTTTTACGGTAAAAGAGGTGATAACCAAAGCTATTTCGGATGCAAAAGAATGGCAAAGTGCCCAAACTTCATTACCAGCTCCACCAAAAAAACCAGGCCCACGTTTTTACCCTTAGTCTGAGTTTATATGCTACAGGGACGCTGCCTGGTCTACAATGGATAAATCTGCAGGTTTAGCGTGGGTTATGGAGGACAACAGCGGCCGCTTAGGGACCTTTACGAAGACGAAGACTCAAGTAGCTTATGCACTTACGGCCGAAGCATTAGCACTCAGAGAGGCAATATGGTGGACTCATAACAATGGCCTGGAGAAGATCACTTTTGCTTCGTATTCGTTTCAACTAATTAACGCAATCAACGGTATTTACGTCTTTTGAAACTGTATGGTATTGTGGCTGATATTATCTCTACAACTTCCTTTTTTTTGCCGTTGTTTCTTTTGTGGCAATATCTCGTTCTTTAAATGGGAAAGCCGATGTTATAGCAAAATCAGCTCTTAGATACTAGATATTTGAGTATAATTTTAAATTTGTTGGTGCACAAAAAATTAGCCCTCACTAATAAAGCCGAAGATGTATTAAGATATCAAATCGAGATAGAAAACAAAGAATAACTTAACGTTATAACAAAAAGACTAAAAAGAATAACGAAATTATTAAATATAAAAATGACAAATAAGTGTGTTGTTAATTAATAATGTAACGGACACTAAATTACAAGAAGAAACTTGCAATTAATTACATTATTGGAGTTCATTTTCCATAATAAGTCGTCTATGTTGACTTATAGTCCCTTCAATTTTATCAATCCAATCTTTTTTCTCTGAACTTTGTAACTCTTTAATTTCTCATATGAATTTAGATTTCTCCTTATCCGCCTCTCTCAAATTTGTTCATCCAATCTTTTCCCCCTGAACTTTGGAGCTCTTTAATTTCTCACTTGGGCTTAGATTTCTCATTACTCGACCCCCTCAACTATTCGTTCTCATCATTTTACCCCCAAGCAATTTAGAACACTAATTTGCGATTTAAATTATAAAAAGCGATAAAAAATCAAGTTTTGGTTTAATCCAATAAATCATACGTCAAAATATTTGTAATATTACTTTTAAACTAATACAACAAAAATAGTTTAAATAAATTAAATAATTTATAATATTATAATATTAAAATATTAAATTAATAAATTAAATTAAAATATTTTGAATATTAAAAACATAATATTTAATTTTGGTATTTTAATTTATTTTAAAATATTTTAATACTTTAATAATTTAAAATAATAAAACGAAATATTATGTTTTAATATTAAAAATATTTTAATTTAATTTATTATTTTAATTGATTTTAATATATTTTAACTAAAATAAAAAAATTAAATGTTTTAAAATATTATAATTTTTTAAATAGTAAATTAAATAATATTATATTTTTAACCGGGGCTTCTAGCTATGGTGGTACATGGCTCACAGCTGTGAGTCTTGCCACCTGGGTTCGAATCCCAGCCACCGTCAATTAACATGAGGTGAATTCGGCGGTCCTCCCGGATATCCTTCGCGACTACGGACGCTTTGGACCTAGTCGGGGTCTTTCGGGGCTCCGGATACCAGGGTCATAAAAAAAAATTATCTTTAAAATTTAAAACCTAATATTTAATTTATTATTTTAATTGATTTTAAAATATTTTGGTTGTATTTTCTTAAAGTAATATTCAAAATATTTTGATAAAAGATTTAATATTAAAAATATTTTAAGGTAAGATTTAGTAGGTTAAACCAAAACGTGATTTGTTATTGTTTTTTATAATTTAAATCGTAAATTAGTGTTCTAAATCGCTTTGGGGGGTAAAATGATGAGAACGAATAGTTGAGGGGTCGTGTATAGAGCAATCCAAGTTCATATGGGAAATTAAAGAGCTCCAAAGTTCAGGGGGAAATATTCAATGGAAAAAGTTGAGGGGGACGGGTAAGGAGATATCTAAGTTCAGGTGGAAAATTAAGGAGCTTCAAAGTTCAAGGGAAAAAGATTGGATGGCAAAGTTGAGGAGGGTTTGTGAAGTCAGCCCAAAATATTTTAAAGTAAGATTTATTGGGTTAAATCAAAACGCGATTTGTTATTGTTTTTATAATTTAAATCGTAAATTAGTGTTCAAAATTGCTTTGGGGGGAGAGGGGGGGGGGGGAAAACGATGAGAATGAATAGTTGATGGGGACGTATAAAGAGAAATCTAAGTTCATGTGGGAAATTAAAGACCTCCAAAGTTCAAGAGGAAAAAGATTTGATGGAAAAGATTGAGGGGGACGGGTAAGGAGCAATCTAAGTTCATGTGAGAAATTAAGGAGTTTCAAAGTTCAGGGGGAAAAAGATTTCAAGGGGGGGGGAGACTTGTCACGTCCCGGAACTTTGCCAAGGTAAAATCCGCAAGCTTGGCTATGGAAAGGGGATGAAAGGACTAGTTCCTTTCTAGGAAATGCGGACAAGGGGGAATTCGAATGTAAACTTAGCCATTTAACATATGATGTCCGAATGACTAATTAAGGAATCAAAGGTTAGCTCAATGGCAAGGATTTAGTTGGAAAAAGCTCAAAGATTGAGCTAAGGTAGCTTGTTCAGCTGGATTTTAGCTCAGATCAGCTCAGTCCAGCCCATTCCAGCCTAGTCCAGCTCAAGCTAGTTCAGATCAGCTAAACCAGCTAAGTGAACTAAACACTGGCTGGGTAGTTAGGTTGAGCTGGAAAGTTGGACGGTTGGGCATTTATGCACAACTCACACAAGTTCGGGAAATTGTGCATGTTCGAAGAGGCACGAGTGGGCTTGGCGGTTTTGAGCGGTTACGGGCCAAACTCTATAAATAGAGCGCCTTGGGCTCATTTTCACGCACCAGAACAAACAGAATCTCACTCAGAACAATCCCTGAAATAATCTAAGGCGTTGAGAGGAAAAGTTGATCGTGGGCTTGACGCATTATGCATTCAGGCCGAAGAAAGGGGAAACGCTTGGAAGAACAATCTGTTAAACCGGTCTCGTTAAGCAAAGGTGTATAAACTACTTAGGCTAAGTTTGCATGGGGAAATGCCACTGAAACGGCTGAATCTGAACCGGACTTACGCCTTGTCCCTTTTTTGTATCCGAACCTTAAGTCCCTAGCCGAGACTCGATTGGCTTGAACCACAGTGATTCGCCGAGACCAATTTTAGTCTGGCTTCGCCTTAAGGGAAAATCATCAAACCAACCTGATGTTGAAGAATTCTAGCCTAAGTCCTGGATCATTCGGAAAATGTCTTGGGTAGATTGGAATGTCTGATCCAAGCCAGATCCAAAGTGAGGAAATCATGGGCCGAATTCCGAACATAAAAACGGGAACTTAACTTAAGAATTGACGGGGATTAAATGGGTTAAATCGTGCATGAAAACTAACTTGAAGGCATAATCCGCGCACTAAGTAAATCTTTAGGTTACCTATTTTTTTGTGCCTTTTAGGTAGTAAAAGGGATCGTGGAAAGGATTTGGCTTAGCATGAGGCTTCGTGGCTGCAAGAAGGGTGATGATCAAGTCGGGATTTATGTTAGGATCGTTATGTTAAAACTTGTAATTGCTTATAAAGCAAACTCTCAAGTTGTAACGAATCTGAAGTATATTAAATAAAGGATCCCGTTTAATCTAAGTTGCTTCCACAATTGAATAAAACTCTAACTCTAAAAAGGCTTAAAACGAATCTCAGTATCAAACCTCACACGAAAATGACTTAAAAACGGCTAAGGCATTTAAATAAACTGAACGGTCAGAGTCACTTAGTGATTCGGCGTGTGATGGCCGTTCCGGACTTAGTGTCCGGGATCGGGCGTCACAGCATTCATCTCTCCTCAAGTTGCTCAGTTGCGTCAAGCGTGGCAGCCGTTGTCGAGCCGTAGGACAAACCAATTTCGCTCTGGTAGAAGCGGCTCTTCGTCGGAAAGTAGCCATGACGGTCATAATCTCTTTTAAATTCAAAAAGTATTCTTTGTTAGTGAAAATATAACAAAAACATTTTTAATTATGTTTTTAATATACAGAATAAAAGCGTATTATATAACGTTTTTAGTATATAGAATAAATTAAACGTTTAGATATTGTAGTGAAAAATAACATGAAACCTCTCTCTAACAGACGATTTTTTACAAAATTTCAGGAATTATTTCCTTTGAATTCCCGACTTTCATGCACGTTAAATGTATGAATTTCAATGTCTTTAACCGAAATTATTGAATTTCGATGCATATACAAGCGGCGGTTTCTTCATAACCGTCCGACAGTTACACCGCAACATTCATGTGAAACCATGTCCGACGGTTTTCTTATCCTCACCAACCGAACACTCTTACATGGATTCATTAATGATCATAATTTATGTCTCAATACAATGAAGCCTATATTTTTTCGAATTGGAAATCATACAACCGAATTGATATTTCACATCGATTCAAACCGTTTAGCGGTTATTACAAACACTCTTGGAGAAACCGCCGAGTTTGATTATCATTGATCATCTCTCTCTGTTACAAACAAACATCACAATGGATCATAACATGATGCATGGAATTCAACAACTCGACTTGAGAATCAATGATCCACCGGTGCTTTTGCCGATGGATGTAGTAAGTCAAGCTGTTTTCGAGAATCAACATAGTCTCATCGGGAAACCATTGATGCCGCGAAAACAAAGCCTAAGGTCTATCATTGTCAACTTGCCGCGCAGTTGGGGTAACATTGGTGTAATTCGTGGTCGTATTATCCCAGGCCGGCGGTTCCAATTTGTTTTCTCCTCGGCTGAGGCACTCGAAATGGTTCTCCGTCGCGGATCATGGGCCTTCTCAGACCGAATGCTGTTCATTGAGCGTTGGTTTCCGGGACAGGATGATATGGAGTTGAATCACATTCCCTTTTGAATCCAAATAAGGGAAATACCGATGCAATACCTCAACTACGAGGTGGTCGAACGCATTGCCGATGCATTGGGTCCAAGATTGGAGATCGAATTTAATCAACATTTCGAGACAAGAATGGATTTTGTTCAGGTCAAAATCAATTGGCATGTAGACTGCCCTCTTCGATTCCAAAGAAACTTCCAATTCTACCCAGGAGTAAACACTCTTTTGTACTTCAAGTATGAAAGACTAAGGGGCTTTTGTAGCCTATGTGGTTTACTTACACATGATATCGGAGGCTGTTTATTACCAAATGGGGACGGCGATGATAATGAAGATGATCCACCTGAAGACGACATTGATCCGCAAGCTAATGGCTTTGTCCAACCAAGGGATACAAGCAATGTTATCATTCGGGAAATTGATGATGAAGAGCTTTATGTGCCGCAACCGGCGGAACCAATTGCAATGATTGAGGAACCGGGGGATTTAACTCATTACCAAGATGAAATCATTTCAAGGAAGAGGAAGCATGATGATGAAGCGGGTCCTAGCACTTCAAGATCGGCTAAAGACCGCGAGTTAAGCGATGATGAAGACGGACAAAACATTGAATTCAGAGGCGCGGTGGGCCCGGTACCACCATTGGAACCATGAAGACATTAGCTTGGAACTGCCGAGGTTTGGGAAATGACCTGGTAATTCGACATCTAGAGGAGCTAACAAATCGGTTTGCTCCAGATTTCATTTTCCTCATGGAGACAAAAAAGCAAGATGATTATGTTAATCAAGTGGTAACTAAGCTAGGATTCAATTTCTCTAAAATTGTATCTCCTTTAGGAACAAGTGGTGGTTTAGTAATTATGTGGAAATCTTCTATTTAAGTTTCAGTTTTAAGTTTCTGCTCCAATGTAATTGATCTTCTAGTTATTATGAATGGCTTTGACTTTTACTTGTCATGTGTATATGGTCATCCACAACAAGCTTTTAGACAAAACATTTGGAATAAACTAGAAGATATCGCCCATAACCGTAATGAACCATGGATGTGCATTGGAGACTTAAATGAACTGAAAGATAACTCTGAAAAAATAGGAGGCCGGGTTCGGTCTGAACGATCTTTCCAATCGTTTCGACATATGCTCCAAACGTGTGATTTTAGTGACTTACCCCATATTGGTGATCGATTTTCATGGTTCGGGAAATGGTATAAATCGGACATTCAATGCTATTTAGACAAAAGTCTGGTAAACAGCCAATGGATCAATCAATTCCCAGCGTCTTTTTCAGAATTTTTAGAAGTCGGTGTATCTGATCATCGTCCAATTATCACCAGGATTCTCTTTGATACTCCTATACAACAACAAAAGTTCAAATATGATGATTGATATCATTCATATGAAGGTTTTAAAGATGCTATCTCGAATGGGTTAAAGTACAACCTAAGTTCTACCAGCTCCCTAAACCAACAATTAAGTTACTGCCGAAGTTCATTATCACAATGGACAAAACGACATCGACTCAATTCAAGAGACGAAATAAAATTTTTTAAAATTAGGTTGTCGGAAACTTTGAAGACAGGTTCATTCACTTCAACTATCCAAGAGTATCGAAAACAGCTCAATCTAGCATGTATACGAGAGGAAGAATTTTGGCGAATAAAGTCGCGCAACAACTGGCTTGCGAATGGAGATCGAAACACAAAATTCTTTTTTCATAGCACTCAACAACGTAAAGCTAAGAACAAAATATATGCTCTTAAGGATATCAATGGGGAAAGACAAACGGATCTACTACAAATCACCAACATTGCTACGTCATACTTCACTGACTTGTTCAGAAGCCGGAGTGATCCATCCAGTTTTAGTCAAATATTTCACAATTTTCCGTCAAAGGTAACTGAGACAATGAATGATGATCTCACACGAAGGATAAGTCATACTGAAATAGACGAGGCAATACTAAGCATTGGGGCAACGAAAGCTCCAGGTCCTGATGGGTTTCCAGCCAACTTTTATCATCGACATTGGAACTTATTGAAGCACAGTGTTTATACGGAAGTTCAAGATTTTTCGATAATGAGAAGCTAGACCCTATGCTTAACCACACCAACATTTGTTTAATCCCTAAAACGGATAAACCAGAGCAAATGCAGGATTTTCGACCTATAGCCCTTTGCAACGTAAGCTACAAAATCATATCAAAGATTTTGGTCAACCGTTTGAAAAGTCATCTCCCATTCTTGATTACGGAGGAACAGGCTCCTTTTGTTCCTAATCGAATGATTACGGATAATTTACTCGTGGCTCATGAAATATTACATTCACTCAAAGTTCACAAAAGAGTCTCAAAATGCTATATGGCAATCAAAACGGACATATCAAAAGCTTACGATCGCCTTGAATGGAACTTTTTGGAACATACATTGCGATGTATGAACTTTGCACCTAAATGGGTGCGATGGATAATGCTATGTGTCAAATCAGTAACGTTTTCAACGTTAATTAATGGAGTCCCACACGAATCATTTTGCCCAAGAAGGGGTTTACGCCAAGGAGATCCACTATCACCTTATCTTTTTATCCTATGTACTGAAGTTCTAAGCTACATGGTTAAGAACGCAATACATCAACGCCAGCTACGGGGAGTTACGATTAGTAATAATGGCCCAACTGTGAGTCACCTTTTCTTTGCGGATGATTCACTTTTCTTCTGTAATGCTAATAAAAAATCGGCTAAAGTTCTGAAAGAAATCTTTACACATTATGAACGGGCTTCGGGTCAAATGATTAACTACTCTAAATCAGCAATCACATTTGGATCACGAGTAGATCCATTACAAAAAAGCTCGATCCGTAATCTCTTACAAATCCATAATGACGGTGGTACCGGAAAATATTTGGGCTTACCTGAGACGATTGGAACAAGAAAGATTGAAATCTTCTGTTCAATAACTGATAAAAGTCAACAACGTACGGCTGGTTGGTCTAAAAAATTTCTCTCACTTAGTGGCAGAGAAATTCTACTCAAGTCGATTGCTTTTGCAATGCCAATATATTCTATGGGATGCTTCAAGCTTCCAAAAGGGATTATTGACGATATTGCTAAACTCATGGCACATTTTTGGTGGTCAAAACCGACATCAACAACCTCATCAAGGTCTATGCACTGGCTCAGCTGGGATAAATTATCAAAACCAAAAATTGAAGGCGGGCTAGGTTTTAGGGATATTGAGCTTTTCAACCGAGCACTACTCGCAAAGCAGCTCTGGAGAATAAAAGAAAACCCACAAAGTTTACTTTCTCTCCTCTTAAAAGCACGATACTTCCGAACAATCAATATACACAATGCACAACTGGGCACAAAACCATCATATGGCTGGCGATCAATATTTTTTGGACAAGATATTCTCAATGCAGGATGTAATTATGTCATAGGTAATGGACAATCTATACACATATGGAATGACAAATGGTTACCCACGCACCCCTCAAGAGCTCCAACGCCAAAACAAGATGGCGTATACCAAGATGACACGGTCTCAAGGCTAATTACATAATCGAATACATGGAATATGGATCGAGTGATGGAATGGATACATAATGATGACGTGGAGTTGATTAAAAAGATAAAATTGCCAAATGTTAAGACACAAGATTTAGTCGTTTGGTCTTACGAAGAGAATGGTATTTATTCTGTCCGATCAGGATATAGACTTGCTGTGGATTTATATTCACAAACATCAACAACAGACACAATCCATCCTAACCGTGATATACATCAGCAAATATGGAAACTTGACATACAACCACAAATAAAACATTTTTTATGGCGTATATCCAGAAATATTTTGGCAACAAAATATGAACTCCACCGACGTCACATGATTCCAACCGCAACATGTCAGGACTATGGTCAAGACGAAACTTTAAACCATTTATTTTTCCTCTATCCACATATATCTCATATATGGCTAGCTACTCCACTTCCTAATAATCAATTACTCAATGCTAATTGTTCATTTGAGGATAAGTTGGAATATCTATTATCTAGGACAACACGGATATCTGATGAAACTACGGATATAAATCTACAATTCTGGTTATTATGGAATATCTGGAAACGCAGAAACCGTATACTATTCCAACAAAAGAGGGACACCTGGGAAATCACTAGTCAACGAGCTGTAAGTGAAGCAGAGAACTGGAGATTAAATAATCCATCAAAAACCAAGGAAAAGGAACGACTATTATATTCAAAGTGGAAACGACCACCGCTGAATAACATCAAGTGTAACTATGACGCAACGTTTATCAACTCGTTAACTAGGCCAAGATCTAGATGGGTGTTTAGAGATACAAAGGGTGACTACATTCAAGCAGCACATGCACTAGGAAATCATGTACATTCGGCTTTAGAGGCAGAAGTACAAGCACTAATTATGGCAATGCAACATGCTTGGATAAATGGGTTTAAACGATTGGTTTTCGAAGGAGATTGTCAACAACTCTTCAATATACTCTCCAACAAAACAAAGAACTACAAACTCATGAATTGGACTCGGGATTATGAACATTGGCGCAAGAAGTTTACAGATGTCATATTACAATGGATTCCGCGACAAAGCAATAAAGTTCCTCATACTCTAATTAAGTATAATCAATTTTCGTGCTGTTTATTTCAATCGTATACTGTAATACCAGAATGTATTTCTATTTCTTTAAACGAGGACCATTTTGTATCAACAGTTTAGACATAATAAAATTTTGTTAAAAAAAAATAATAATAAGTTAAACGTTTTTATTGTAATTTAAATTTATAAATACTTGTTAATTTCAATTAATTACATAAAATTTTAAAATGTAATTAATTTGTTAAAATATAAAAAATATATGTTTTAATATGAATTATTTTTGAAAATATTTTTTTACAAAAATCAGTTTCTAAAAATTAAATTTATTTATCAAAATAGTGAATTATAAAAATTTTTTTAAAAAAACTAAATGTAAATAATTAAAACGGTTTATAATATAAATAATAATTTTACAAAAGTTTTTTTGTTTTAAGAGAATTTGATTATGAATTTTTATGGAACGTATTAACTAAACGTTTTCATAAAATGTTTTTATTTTTATTTTTTTAAATTGAAGATGAATTTTCATAAAAGTTTTAAAACTTTTTATTTTACCACGTTTTTATCCTAAAATTCAAGAAAAAAACCTAAATCTAACTATTCTATCAATAGAAAATTCTAACAATCCTTAAACTAGCAATTCTAAAACCAACATTTCATCAATCCATTTAACCCTAAAACTAAAAATCCTTAGAACTAAATCTAGCCGTTTAATCCTAAAATTAGCAAGTACCAGATTGTGGGGGTTAATATGGTAGGATGACTCCATGGTTGAGCAGGATTGAGGTTGAATCCCAAATTTTTAAGAGAATTTTAAAGATTTTTTCACAAAAAAAGAAAAAAAATTCATCTTTCTATTTTTAATCTGTGAAACCGACGGAAACATCCTACATTGGTATTATGTCAATTTCCTCTAAAAAAGATATGTACGCTTCTTCCAACGTTTTTCGGAAAATATTTTCCCGCATTATTTTTGGTAATCCATCGATTTTTCTCGGAAATTGCTGATGAATATGTATGCAATTTAATTTGTTTAGTTACCGATGAATTACTAACTTACTTTATATGAAGATTGTCAGTAATCCGCCGTATTATGTTCTTCGTTAGTATTATATAAATAGTATTTTTAGTATTTATTGAAAAAATTGATCTAGGATTTAGGATTTATCAAGTTATAAAACATGTGTGTTAACAACAATACTTGTTAAAAGACAAATAATTTTTTTTTTTTTTTGCAAAACAAAAAAAAAAGACTAATAAATCATATTAAACATTAGATTTACAATTGTGGTAAAAATTTAAATTGAACTCGATTAGAATGTTTTGTAACACATATTATAATATTATAAGTACACATACAGTTTTATTCAAAATGATTGAATTTTCATAATTTACGTGTTTCTTTTACAAAAAGAAAAATATGTTTATTTATTACCAATTCACTGTTTTAAGTGGTTTAGATTTTTTTTTGTCAACTTAATTATATTAAGCTTAGAACAAAGAACCCAATAAAGGGTAATACAAATTCTACTTGGGGAAATTACAAATCCAATAATGGGTAACTGACCTCAAAATGAGGTGAATGTGACCGATAACTAAACTTAAACTATTAAGTGAAATATTAACTAATCTCAGACTAGGATGATTTAAACCAGATCCCCTAATCCTCTTTATGCGATATGCAATCGCTTCAGGATATTTGCGCAGGAAGTACACCCATAGGACTTCTTGCCTAAAGATAAAACAAAGAAGTTGACAAATGTTATTAAAGAAAAACAAAAAACACCGAAGCCCAATAGAAGGCCCATCAAACCAAAAAACCCTAACAGAGAAGACACACAACAACATTGAGACGGCAGATGCGCCACCAGCCAGAGACGGGAGTAAACGCCGGTGGAAACAGAAGGTGACCACATAACCGATCTGCCACACGACCTCCGGACAACTAGAAAGGAGATTCCGGCGCCAAACAAAATCAACCGCGGAACCAGGGGCACGGATTTGGCAAATGGAAGCTTCACCATGACCGTAATCCTACTCCGAGCTATAGAAAGCCGACAAGTCTTCAACTGCACGCGGTCACCGAAAAGACCAAATCTCTTACAGAAAGAGATATTACATGCTTCCGATCGCAAACACGAGATTTGAAACAGAAGAGCAGGGGTTTTGGTGAAGGCGATGGCCATGCATGTGCAAGTCGGAGCGATGATCGGAAAGAGAAATCTCAAAGCCGTAATGGTGAGAGAGCGTTCCAAAGATAGCCATAAGATCCATAACCTAGA
>OVBE01001750.1:0-34471 GCA_900406425.1 Iberis pinnata
TAACTTATGATATAAAATATATCAAATTATTTAATATATTTACTATATATAATATTTGAAAATAAATATTTTTTTAAATAGTTAGATGTAATTTTTTATATAATCACATTCTGTTCTACCAATCAGTAAATTATGTCTATTAAACAAGAGCATACAGCTTCTGCTTTGCTATATGCATTTCCAATGGGAGCCTATGAACTTCGCAATTCATTCATATATAAATGCAATATGCTCTTTTTGGTTATATATAAAAAAACTAAAGGATACATTGAAGTTAATTTATAATGCCGAATGGACTTTCTGCGACACACTTAAGTGATCCTTTGGACATTAAAGATATGGAAATCTTTTCCTTTGCATTGCACTTTTTAGACTCATTACACTTTAGATATTGGGTGGAAAAAAAAGGTGTGAAATAACATGGGTTATAATTGGTGTTTGATATCGGATTTGCGGGTCCAATTCATCTAAAAGAAAATAAGGAGAGAAGGGAGAATATTAAAACTCTTGAATAGAATAAGGAGAATATCGAAATATTTATGTAAAGATCCAAATAAAAAATTTTACTTTATTATAAATAGACATAGATATTATATCTAAACAAATTATCTAATAGTTCATTTTTTTATAAGTTAAATCTACATGTGTTCTAATTCATGAACCCTAAATTCAATAAAGTACTTCTTTCATAGCAAAATTCACAAACATAAATCTAATCTAAGTATAGGTGAAATCCTTGGTTCAACAATTTGTTTATGAGTTTAATTAACTTACAAATCTATGTGTTTAAAAAAATTTTGGTTTTAAATTTACCTAATCTTTAAATAATAAGGATTATTTTTGAATTTGATTTTTGGGTTGACAATCTGTATCCACATAAAAACTTTCATATAGTGCTATTTCCACATGAAATTTCAGCATCTATCTAAAACCACATGAAACAAAACTTTAATATCTATTTTCCCACAATAAAAAGTTTCGATAGCTTTTGTCCACATGGACTCTCAAAATCGCGATTGCGATTTCTTAACCAATACAAACCAAAATTTGATTGCAGTTGAACCAAAAATAACGTTTTAAATTTGTAAACCGTGCCAAATAGATAACCAACACAAGAGTAGATAAATATCGTGATAAATTTGTAAACTGTACCAAATATCGTGTTATTATCACTATATATATCATAAACCCAAAATATAAACCTCAAACCCAAAATATAAACCCAAAACCCAAAATATATATCCAAGACCCCAAGATATAAACCCAAAAACCCAAAATATAAATCCTAAACCAAAAATAAAAACTCAAAACTCCAAAATATAAACATTAAATCATAAATCTAGACCCTAAATATAAGTAATAAAAAAACTAAATTAGTCAAAAAAATTTGAGATTAACCAAAAAAATTGATGAAACTAACAAAAAAAAATCTTATAAAAAAGTCAAACAAAAGGAAAAAGAAAAGAAAGGGATATCTATGTATATAATGTATATTATGAATAGAAAGAAAAATAGAATAGATAGAATGGTTATATTCTTAATATCATTATATATTATGTATATACATTACTATTATCCTAATTAATATAATAGATGACCAAAAATGTATTGTAAATTACTACGGTTATTTATAAGGCTTCTCTACTTATGTTTTAGGACATCATAAAAGTCTATGAACAGAGCCGATGGCATGTTCACCATTAAGGATGCACTTGCACCCACATTTTTAATAATTTATGTAAAGTTTAAAGAAAATTTATTATTTAATTATTTAATTCATATATTTGTCTTTATTAAACTGTCAAACTCTGTTAATGGTATCCATCTAAGAGGATTGAAGCCTACAAAAGATCGATCAACAAGAGAAATTATTGCTGATAGGGCAAGACAATCTGCCTTTTTATTAGAAATACGAGGAATAAAAGAAATAAAAAAACGAAGGTAGAGAAGAGCGTAAAAACCTAAAAGTGTGCAATCAATTGGAGAAGGTTGGCCACTGTTCTGGTGATTGGATTATGGAAACGAGTTCTGTTAATTTGTGAACGTGTCTCCATAAAAATTTTGGACTGGATTCGCTACTGTTGTGGGTGTGGGTTTAATAGGTTGTGAATAGTTTTCTTTCCTTGCAATTTTCAAGAAAATATTCATCCAAAATAAGATGATGATATTTTGAAATTCTTTTTAAGTTGATTCAGCTACTATTTTAATTATTATGACATCAATATGCAAGTAATGATATCATTATTTCAGTATTTTTTTTAAGTTGGAGATGTGTACTACAACTCTCAGTGTGAGAGTTTACATCGACATATATTTTGCCGTCATATATATGAATGCATCAAATGAATTGTTGGTATAATGTCTTTGAAAATAATATTTCAAAGTCATGAACTCAGCTCCATTTTGAATGGGAAAATTGTTTTGATGAAATGGCATTCATAAGTCACATGCACTATATGCTAAGACATATAGAAGCTTGAGCAAAATTTAAAATATGGCATTTCTTATAAAACCAAAAAAGCAATAATAATAACTATATTTTTCAAAACATCCATAATATTAATAATAAAAGCAAACAAAACAACAAAATTGTTTAATAGGTAGTATAATGTGCTAAAATGATATTTTGTAAATGTCTTTCCATGGCAAAATACATGCTTTCCAACAAAAATACTCATTATCCAACAAAATTATTTATTTTCCAAGTCAAAAATAAAAGTACCCAATTTGTAAAAATACTTAGTAAAAGCTAAGAATATATATATATATATATATATATATATATATTCTAAAGTAAAAGTTTGTTAAGACTAAGAGATTTGAGTTGAAGGTCTAGCCAAATTAAATTCAAAATATATATGAAAAAATTTAGCGGAGAAAGTAAAATTTAAATTTGCATGTGAACTGAAAAGAAGTGATTAAAATAAACAACAACGGTTGAATAGTTAATTAATGACTTGAGGAAAAAAAGTGTAAAAATTTTATTGGAAAAAGTTGAAAATATTAGAAAGTGGAAAAAAAAATTAGGAACTTAAATTTAGATTAGATTTTGATACTATATTTACATATTCAATATAGATTAGTTGAGGTACTAATGAATATTTAGTGTCTTATAACAATAAAAATTACTCAATCAAAATATTAACTTCGTATATTAATTATGTTTATTTTTTAGGTTTAAAATCAATTAAAAATGATGTGGCTTAAAATTTTCAAAACAACTGGTGGCCTTAGGCATTTGTCCTTTCTATTTCTTAGGCACGGTTTTGTCCACATGAGCCGGATAGCAGCATCTCACCTGGTATTGAGTCATCGCACCTACCATAGTCTAGGACTTGCATGCTATTATGCATGAAATGGCTATTGAGCGAGCATGTTATGGTCCAAATGTTGACATAAAAAAACTCCACTTCGGATAAATGACTTACATTTATATAGGAAAATACCACTTTGTATACATTATATATACTAATATTAGCTAAATATCCCCTACATCTAGCTTCATTCTCTCTCTCTCCAGCAAAATTATACAATATGTTCAAATAAGTCCCTATTATGATGAATAATGTATTTTGGGTTTAGGGTTTATATTTTGGATTTAATAGTTTATATTTTGGGTTTAGAGTTTATACTTTGAGGTTTAGGATTTATATTTTGTGTTTATGGTTTATATTTTTGTGTTAGAAGTTTATATTTGTGTTTAGAGTTTATAGTTTATATTTCGGAGTAGGGTTACTATTTATTATTTTATAAAATATAAGTCTATTTTAATTAAATTTAATTTTGTTAGATGTTGAAAAATATGTGTTTTTATATAATATTTTGTTATTTTAATATTTGGGGTTTAATATTTTAATTGATAATACAAGAATGAGTGAAATTTAATAATAATAATAATAATAATAATAATAATAATAATAATAATAATAATAATAATAATAATAATAATAATTTATAGCGAGTGAGAGTGAAGGGTTAACATGAGATAATAAGTGAATGATTTTTTCAACAATCTAATTATACACTTTAATGAATATATCCTTAAATACTTATCTACGAATGAATATTTATGTAATTAGCCCTTTTATATATGGTGTTAACATTTAACAACAATTAACTCTAGACATCAAACAAGATTATAGACTAAAAGTTACAAATTCCCATAGAAAAAGCTAAAGGTAGGCGTAAGTACTGGATGAGATCGATATAGTAATTAATAGTATTTGGTATCTATGAGAAAAAAAAAAAAAGTAATTCCTTTTTTGTCTTGCTAAAAGAAAAAAAGCAATTACTTTCATTCTTCTTTTACTTTGCTGATAATGAATATCCACTAATATTAAAGGACTTTCTTCTTCCTTTATGGTGTCCCCACAAATGGTGATTTTATCTTATTAGAAAAATTACAAAAAAGCTAAATATCTATATTTCAAACTTCCGATATACCTCCTCCTGGTTCGTTAAAATGCAACTATGATACAATCTACACACATAACACTAAAGCAACTGCTGGTTGGGTTTATCGGAATTCTCAGGGACATTATGTAAGGGCATATCAAAGCACTGGTTTTGTTACTTCATCGCCAATTGAAGCTGAAGCACAAGCTCTTTTGATGGCTATGCAAAATGCTTGGAGTTTAGGCTACTGTAATGTTATTTTTGAAGGTGATTCTCAATTACTTCATCACATTTTGTTATCTAATGATGATACACTTCCAATGAGGAATTGGATTATAGACTTTGAATTCTGGAGATCGAAGTTCGAAGGATTCAAGCTTGAATGGATTCACCGAGAATCAAATATGGTGGCTCATTTATTAGCTAAATCACAGATACACTCTGTTTCTCCCTTTCAATGTTTTATAACTGTACCGGATATGCTAACTGTATCGATTACAAACGATTGCAATGTAACTGTACTGGGTTCATTTAATTAATAACCGGTTTTGTGAAAAAAAAATAAAAAAATATTATCTCAATGCGTCATTTTCTTAAAGGTTTAAATCTTGAAATCTATATTATTAATTAAAAAATACTACTTAAAAGATAACTTTATTTTGGTAAAAATATTACACAAAATGTCATCGATTTAAAAGATAATTTGAAATTTTATTTAGAATAATACCGACAAATTTAATTACTTTGTCAATAATTCTATTTGAAATGATTAATAATATGTTTAACAATGATATAACATGCGTTATAGGAAAAAATTCATTTTAATCCCCAATTTTTTAAAATAATTTTTTTCCATGCGTTATATATGAAATAATTTACATTGCATAGCATAAATTTTTTATTTCTAACAGTTACTAAAATAAAAATCAGCCAAAAAAACTAATGAGATAGAATTGTGTATTTAATAATAATAATTTATTATGACAAAGACTTTTATGATATAAAATATCATCAATATAAATTTCATTTTAAATTACATATTGTTATATATTTTTAGTATATTTTCGATATAATACAAATTTACTCGTTTCCAGTTCATTTCATTTTTTATGATAAAAAATAAGTACATATATCAATTTGTTAAAAATACAAATATTTAATTAAATAAGTTATAAATTTATTATTTAGCCATTTTTATTAGTCTGAATTCTAAAATCATTTTATATAATATAATATAAGTTTATTGCATATACTTATAAATAGGGTGGACATTTTAACCGAACCGAAATTAACTTGTTTTCAGTTAATTTGGTTCAATTTGGTGAAAATTTTAATTTATTTTGGTTTTTGGTTTGGTTCGATACGACAACAATTTTATTTTATATTGTCTTAACCGAACTGAACCAAATCGAAACGGATTTGATAAAATTAACTGAATAAACCAAAAGTTAAACGAATAAACCGAAAATCAATTAAAATTTAATCGAGATTAAGATTTTCTAACCGAAAAACCAGAATTCAAAAACTAAGAATCAAACTGAACAAACTCAATGTCAAACCAAAATTTCAATCGGTTCAATTTAGAAGAAAATGAATAAACTGAATTTCGACCTTAAGATATAAACAAAGAAAATGTTCTATGATATATATAAAATCAATAATATAGTATATATATATATATATATATATATATAATATCAAACCATTATAAAATATGATGAAAAGTGGGTTAGGATTAATATATTATTGATAGTAATTATTTTTTATTAATCAGACGTCAAAATATTATATATATATATATAGATGGGTAAATAGACTTTTTATATTTATGTATACAAAAATACTAAAAATACATAGAAACATATCGTCAATTATAATAAAAATTAGTTAATGTATATATTAATTATTAAATCATTTAAAAAATATGGTGCCTCCTTCGTTACGGTTCCTATTTCTAGGATAATATTTTTATACGTACCGAATACCAAAAAAAATTATTTGTTGTAAAATGGATTAAATAAGCTTTAAAAATATATTGATGTAGTTGATATAATTTTATTAAGTTAACTGCATAGTTAATGTCACGTCTAATGTGCTATATCTTAAAAGGAAAAATGTTATAAAAAAACAAAATCTTTGTTTATTAGATATTACATCATTTGTCATTATTTAAATGAAAAAAAACTATGTCATTAAAGATAAAAAATATTATCTTTGTATTCAAACACTATCTTAAATATTTTATACCACTATCCATATAACCAAACAAATTTCAAATTATATAGATATAAAAAATCTTCATAAAATATGTATTTAAGTTTTTTTATAGTTATATATTAAAAATGAAAATATAAATTATATATATCTTATGGCTAATCATATATATATATATATATATCACTAATTAATTTAGTATTCTTAAGAAAAACCGAATATATACACATACTGTTAAATATTTAAAAAATTATTTAAATTTAAAAATTTTGTGCACCTTTTATTTTCATATTTAATCATATTTTTGAAAATTAATATACTGAATAATATTATATTTTACTAAAATATACCGTTAATAGAATATATTTTTTCAATATTCAATATATATTTTTGACTAATAAATATTATATTCATAATTAAATAAATATATATATATATATATCCTATAATAAAATAATTATATATTGAAAACAGGCTTTCTCCACCTATTAATGGAATACAGTGATTTATCAACCATCGAATGAGGTATAATATATATTGCATATTTGGTCTTTGTGTCACGATAGGTAATTTGATTGAAAATAATTATTTTCCAAATAAATTTATAGAAGTACATGGTAATGTAAAAATAGCGGTTACAAATTTATAAAATAATTGTTATCTTCTTTTGGTTCGTACACTAAACCTCTCGGAGAAGAACTTGCGTTTACAATTTTATCAGGACATAATCTATCGAATACAAACCTAGAAGCTCAAACAATTGCGCAGATCATTTATCAAGACAGGCTCTGCTTTCTTCATCTAATTCTGTAATATATAGCAATTGTACATCAGAGTTTAACCAGAGTTTTTTTTTTTCTTGATAAAACGTTTAAGAGAGTTGATTAACTGAAAATTTGGTGTGTAAAATTAATTATTCCTTCCGTATACAAAAGATTGATGTTTAAGTTTTTTCTCTTGTATACAAAAGATTGATGTTTTGTCTTTCAATAATGCATTTTTACTTTATAAAAATGTGTTTTTCTATAAATAAATATGGAATATGTGCAAAAATGATTAATATGTATGGATAATATAAATCTCAAAACAAAAAACGTAAATTTTATTCCATAATGTATTTAAGATTTCGATTATCTAAGTAAAACTAATTGTCATAAATTAAAAAATTATATCTAATAATTATTATTTTAATATATGTAAAATTAGTAAAACATAAATATGTTGTAGTAAGAGGGAGTATATAGACTTCTCAAAACCAAAAATAAGTATAGTGGAATCATAAAACAGAGAGACGTGGAAGTGAGTGATGAGAAGAGATAAAAGAGAAAATAAAAAATGATCGAAATAGTAAAAGATATAGAAACAAAATGTGTATCACAACTCAAAAAATGACTGAAAAGAAAAACAAATGGCATTAAAAACTCCATGTATGTATGATATGCTATACCTTTTATATTATTATTTACAGTCAGTCACCTTTCTCCATTACTAATAACTCATCATAAGTTACGTGTGGTTAGAATACTGTAGAAAATTTAAATGCAAATTAATGCTACTAAGACTACATTACATTACAATTTAATACGATCATTACAAGCTTTCTTGGAAACTACAGTCTAGAGCTGCATCCGTGGACCCATTTCAATCTTTGAAAAATCAATCCCACGATTGTCCCACTCACAGTGGATTTTATATTAATCTACACACACAATTATAATATAGTTTTCTTACTAAACAGTAAACACTATTAGGGTGAAAGAGTGAAACTCATATATTTTAATATGTATATCAGGAAAGGAACCAGATTGATACATTAAAATATACCTTTCTAATAGTTTTAAGGTCGGAAGAACTTAATTTTATCTATGTGGGTAGGTTTCGAGTTTTATGCACAATAACTCTTGTTTAATGATATAACTACTAAGCATCTAATTTTCGTAACTGATCGCATTTATGTTAAAGTCTTAACAAAAACTACAAAATCAACTCGCTATTAGATTTTAACTCAAATAATTCAATAAATCACATCATCTTAAAACTTACATTGGTGTTATTGGTTATGAGATTTTAATGGATTTCAGAATCCATGCGAAATCATGTATGATTCGTTTAATGATTAAATCATAATTGGAATCACGTATTATTCGTTTAATGATTTGAAAATTATAAATAAAATTCAATGTTATTCATTTAGTGATTTGTTATTGTATTTTAGTAGATTTAGAAATGCTTTAAATTAAAATACAAAAAATAAAATTCAATATTAAATTATGATATTTCAAAATCCATAGATTTACAAATTTTTATGGATTAAATCTATTAAAACATCATAATTAATAACATCTCTTTATTATATAATAATAAAAAGAAGACTTAATCCGGTTAGGAAAGACATCACCTATAATTATCACTAGGTTGGGGGCACAGAGCGGATCAGTCGTAAAAATTTAATATTTGTTATTTGCTTTGTTTTTGATGGATATCTAATTTAGTGATTTGTTTTGCTTCTGAAAAACACGGATATCCAGACTTACGGGTATCCTGGAATTTTTCAAATATTTGCGGATATTTGCGGTTATCCGGTTTTCTCATTTTAATTCAAAAAATATCCAAAAAATATTAATAACTTCTATACAAATATTCTTTATTTATGTTAAAATTATCCAATAAGTAGTAAATAATTAAAATCAACTAGCTTTATATAAAATATTAAACAAAATGTTAAAAGTTAGATGCATATATTAATAAATGACTGTTTTATTTTTATAAATAGTAAAGGACAACGAAAAAAATCTTTTTTTCACTGTAATGTAAACCATATTAATTTTTACACCTATCATTTCCATTTTTGTTTTTTTAAGTTTTATTTTTATTAAATATGTAAAAACATATAAATCTATACGGTGTAATATGTATATATGTAATATATGCAGCGAATCAGATATCCATCCTTATAAATTTTAGTATTTGTCATTTGTTTTGTTTTATACGGATAGTTAATTTTAATATAAGCTTTGCTTTGAATAACTACGAATATTCAGTATTTTTGGTTTGGATCGAGGCAAATATCGAATCGAATCGGATATGGCGGATAATTTGCTTAACCCTAATTATCACTTAGAGTATTTTTTAATAGAAAAAAGTAATACCAAGTCAAGTGATCTAAAATATCTTAACACGATCAATAAAAATTATTGTAGTTAATTTTAAACTAAGAGTTGGATTATAACATTAATTGCCGTAAAAATGGAGTAAAACAAAACGAGGTGAATCATGTGGTTCAATCATTTCCTACAAATATTAGTTTCTTTTTACTGTTTTAATCGCCACAAAGATTAAATACTTTATTATGTTCAGATTATAAAAAGGAAGACTTTTTAACTTTTAAGTATCTATATAATTGTTTATTTTTAAGAATACGATTTAACATTTGAGTTTTTTTTGTTTTGTTTTGTTTGTGTGTAATCTTTTGCTAATAAGCACACGTAAACATTTTTGGGGACCACCTCACGCGAACCATTCCCGCGCCTTCCTTGATGGGTATTAGATCTCAGCCGTATGTTTTATCATTTGCTTCATTCCTCACCGTTAGATCATCTTCTTTCCTAGTCTCACTGACACTCTCTCTCTCTCTCTAGCTTTTATGGAGATCACTTCTCTCTGTTTTTCGGATCTTAAATTTTGCTGATTCACTCTTCTAAGTGTATAGTCGTCTTCTCCTTCACCGACTTTCGTCACTGCTGCATTTTCTCTCTATTTCGCTCCTTTAGGTAATTTTCGTTGTTTTTCTCTTTCGCACAAATTTCTCGAGAAAATGTCTTCGTTTTGATTTGGTGAAAACGTTGCCGTTTTATTGAGCGAAGATCTCTCACTCTATTCCTTTCTTCTAGGTTATTGCTTTCGTTTGGCTTTTACACCAAGAGCCTTTGCTTCTTCGATTTTGATTCAAATCGGATCTCAATCTTTTTTTTTTGGTTTTTTGATTTCGAGAACTATTTCTTAGCAATTTGTGTATGTGAATGTAGTGTCTTCTCTTCGGTTCTCCGAGCTTACTATTTTGGTTAACTCGAAATTTGATTTATGACTCATTTGTTTCTATTGGATCCGCCAAAGTTGAATCAAATCTGAAAATTCTTTTGTTGTCTCTCAGTGTTTGTGATTGTTCCTCATAAATGTAAAGACGTATCCATTCAGCTGTTTCTTCGGAGAAAATGGGTCCATCGTTAGCTTTAGATCTATTGATAAAAAATCATTATATTTCTGCATTTTTTTCTGCGTCAAGGAGGACCACTTTTCTCTGCATTTTCTTTGTATTTTTCTGCCTTGTAAATATTTTATGTGATTGATTTTGTTTCTTTTTGGTTCAAATTTTCATCATCCAGGATCTCATCGAGCTCAAAAATTTGGATATCATGTGGTAGATTCAAGGATTATGTGAATCCAGTTACTATCTAATGGAGTGCCATATGAGCAAGAGTTTAACCGATATTAAATCGTCTAAACATTTGCATACTCCAATGAAACAATGTCTAGAAGCTGGAGCTGGTGATGAACATGAGCTTGTTAAGTATATGTCAAAGCTACCGGTTTTCTTGGAGAGAGCTGAAACTCCTCAGGAAAAGCTCTTGAACGTTGGTGTTCTTGACTGGAGCCGCTTGGAGAAGTGGCAGCATAGTCATAATCGCAATTCAGTCAATACTAGATTTCCTTCTGTTTCCCATACAGATGCTGCGTTGGTTCCCCCTAGAGATAAGTCATCTGCTGGCCCCAGCAGTGTGCATTATCCTATTTATCGTAGCTCAGGAGATTCTAATCCAATCTCAAATTCTGTTGAAGAAGCCGCAAAGGGGTATCGAGAAATCAAAGGTACGCAGAAAAAGAAACACAAAGATCGTAGATGTTTCAGCATATCAGATGAGCAACTTGGTCCAAACACATATGCACAAAGATCAAATGGATATGAGAAAAAGGATCTGAAAGGGAATATCTGCATAGAACCTGGATCTTTATCAAATGGATTGAATCCAGAGGCTGGTTTGAACATGGAGGGAAAACAAAAGGTTGATAGTAATAGGGGTAAGAAGAGTGAAAAGAAGTTGCGCGAAAGAAACCAAAATGATCATGATGGAGAACTTGGCGGAAAACAGCAGGGGGAATCCAAGCTCTATCACTCAACTAAGAAGCTAAATCGAGAAGAGGCTAAGACATGTAAAAGGAGTTCGACTAAAAAAGTCAGGGTAGTTCACGATGTTGGAGTAGATTACTGTACTCAACATTCTTGCCCCTTGCCATGTAAAGCTGATGGCTGCTCAGCAAAGAGTAAAACTGGATCCACTGTTATGGACCTGAACAAGGTTTCAGTTGAGAAATCTCAGCGTGTGCCACTCTCAACAGAAGCAAGTAATACATCTTCCAGAGGTAAAACCGTAGATGACAGAGCATCATCTTTGTTATCTGTGAAACAAAGTATGGATGAACCTGCTCAGAAACAAGATTCAAAGTCGCATAAAGTGTCATCCAGAAATGATAGAAGTATTTCGCCTTTTCAGCGGCTTAGCTTCAGTATGGGTAAAACCAGCAAAATTGACAATGGAGGAGTTGCTGCTCCCACAACCCAGCTAGATTCAATTGTTAACTCCACCAAGACCGGTTTAAAAAACGTGGCTCTTTCATCTGGCATTGAGGGCTCAGATTGCGACAAACCAAACCAAAAAAATACAAACACGACAAGCAATATAAGAAGGTTGCTAGAACCTCTATTGAAGCCAAGAGCAATTTATTCGGGTAATTCCAAGGATGGGGGTCAAGGCGTTCAAAGGAAAAAATTGGGTATCACAGGTTGCAAAACAGTAAATGTCCATGATTCAGCTCACGAGAAGAAGGGAGGATCATCCATGGTTCGAGCTGTTCTGCGAGTAACAGTTAAGAACAATCAGCCACTCTTTACATTTTCAGTGAACAAAGAAACCGACATTATTGCAGCCACCCAAAAGAAAATTGGAAGCTCAGATGAGGGTGAATGTACTAGTGTTTATACGTTCTTCTCCATCAAAGACCACAAGAGAAATAGTGCATGGCTAAACCAAAGAAGCAGAGGCCAAACACATGGTATCATCTCTAATGTTGTTGCTCAGATGCGGGTATCGAGCTCTTTGGCATCTGGTTCCATCAAAGAGTTTGTTCTCTTCTCTGTAGAACTTGATCAAGATAGCACGGAAAAGTCTGATTTGCAAATGAAAAACGAGCTAGCAGCAATCATTGTGAAGATGCCAAGATGGTTTCAGAGGAGGTCAGCGTTAAACACGGTTAATGATCAGCATGCACTCAACAAAGGGGTTGAAGATCATGTCAAAGACAGGTTTTTTGACCAAGACATTAGTGCCACAGTCATACTACAAAGTGGTATTCATAGTATGCCTCAGAAAGGAGGGCCATCGTCTTTGATTCAGCGATGGAGAACAGGTGGGTCTTGTGATTGTGGAGGTTGGGACATGGGCTGCAACCTCAGAGTTTTTACAAATCAGCACAACTTATCCTCCAAGAACTCAAGAACATTGAACTCACCATCCTCTTCAAACCGATTCGAGCTTTTCTCTCTGGTGCAGATTCTCTACTTAGTCTATAATCCAACTTCCAATTTTTGTTCTCTCCCAAAATAAAACCAAAAGTCTCACATCATTTTTCGACGTTTTTTTCAGGGAGAACAACCCGAGGAACATCCGTTCTTGAGCTTTATACCGATCAAAGAAGGGATATATACAGTTATGTACAATTCATCCCTTTCACAGTTACAAGCTTTCTCCATATGTATGGCACTTGCAGAGAGTAGAAAAGTGTCAGAGCTCACCCTTGAGCACAAAGCTAAAGCGGAAACCGGGTTAGTCCTAGACCAAAGCTCAAAGCTTAATGGCAACACCATTGGGTATAAATTGCCCATATCACCTGTTGGGCGGGTTTGAAGTTTCTATTTTTACTTCAAACCCCAAACTTTTAACTTGCAGGTAAGTGATCATATTATATAGTATTAAGCCTAAGGTAAAATAGTTGCAGGAAATAAGAAAATCAGCAAAGATGTCATTAAAATTAGTTAGTGTAATGGTGTATCCAGAAAAGAAATGGTCTTTCACAACTCTTTAAGTGTGAATATTTTTGTATCTTATCTCCATATATAATATTTGATCTGCTTTGGTCTCTGAAATTGTAAAGGTACTTATCTTACATTGCCACCATGTGATTCATTGTCGATGTCATGATGATTTTCTTTCTTTTGAGGCAGCTAAATCGGAAATGGATACACTAGAGCAATATCTTTGAACCTGACCCAGCTGATCGGATAAGTTCTAATATTTTTATTAACGTTCAACCTAATGATTATAGACATATAGGCAAGTCTTCATTACTTTCGCATAACCTTGAGTATTGAACTATTGATTTTAGTTAGTCTTAATGGATGATGTTTCAGAATTTAGTTTTGTTTCTAAAAAGATATGCTTTGGATGAAAACATTTTTTAAAAAGTATAAAGTAAAGAAAAAGTTGTTTTTCTTAATCTACGTAAAACTTTCAAAACATTATCTATTTAGGAACGGAGAGACTAAAAACTAGTCTAATAATAGTCGGAAAGGTTCTTGGTTATAATTAAGAAAACAATAAAGGTGTATCCATCGTTCACGTGAAGTTGTTTTTCTTTTTGGTCACAAAGACAGTGAGAAACAGAGTGGATTTTATAGCTTTATGCTACTTTGAACTCGCAACAAGCAACATGGTAGACCCATCAATATCCCAAATTTGCTCTATGCCAAAAATAAGCCCTATAATTTCCGATGACGACTAATCAAGGTTCCACCGAATTGATAATTTCTTTTTCTAATTGATTATTTCGACGACGTTCATTCATTATGATTATTTATAATAAAATAATGATGATGGTCGATATCTGTGAAATTGATAATTATAATGCATCAAGTTATCTTCTTGTCGAGCTTCTTGAGCCAAGAGTCGATGGGAGTTTTTAACAAATTCAACTCTCGAAAATAACAAACCAAAATTGTTAATAAAAAGAAGATTATCATTAATATCTTCCATAATTACAAGCTAATAGTGGTCCTAACTTAAGAGCATCTTAATTTAAGACTAAAACGTGTCCCCCAAAGGACAACAAACATCTCCTTAGCACACGCGTGAAGTCATCTTCTATTACTTACCATATTTATCACCAAGATCCTCTTTGTCTCCACCAACCAACATTAATTGTTCTTTTAAAATAAAAAAGATAGTAAGTATATACTATAAAAATCAAAAGTTGATTCTAAAATGGATACGTATAATATGGAGAATGCTTTGCAAACTTAAAATTGTAGAATTGTCATTGAAAAAGCTTTTGACTACCTTTTTGGTCTTGTTGGGGTCACTGGTCTGCGTCATTTTAGCTGGAAAGCTTTTCGCTTGTGGCTTCAAATGCTCTCATATTACTAATTATAAATAAATTATGAAACTTACACTAACACTTTATTGAATATGAAAATTCTTTAAGCAAGAATTTTTGAAACTAGATTCATAATATCTTCGTATAAAACGCGAAAAAAAAACAACCAGCTAAATCAGCTGAATAAATCGAACTAACAAAATTCTGGACACTGTTGCATAGATAAAAATCCAATGGCTAAGAAAAAACTAGATTCGCTAAATCGTCTGCCACTTTATTTGTTTCTCGAAACACGTCCGCTATTTTGATTAACCGATGTCTTGATATAAAGCTTGGCACAATCGTACCAGGAAAAACAAAGGATGAGCATCAATGATCCATGTAGTTAGAAACTCTACCCCAATATTTGAATCCATCTCAATGATAGTTTTCTGGAACCATTCATTCCATGCTAACCAGAAGTCATAATAACTCCCCTTAATTCACCTAGAGGAGTAGAACAAATCTTGATATTCAGTGAAAAACCTCCACACCAAATACCATTCGAATTTCTAATAACACTTCCAGCCGCAGCCATACTCTGATTTCCTCTAGACGCCCAAGTTGTGTTTACCTTAACCTAGTCATTACTCGGACATTTCCATCCACCGATATCTATGATCTTGATTCTCCCCCATAAACCATATGAGCTATTCCATTGACCAACCTAGTTTCTAGAGTTGATTTATGTAAGACTCTACTTTATACCTGCATTTCCCAACAACACCAAAAACATATACACACCTCCATTTTCATCCCCATTAAACACCTAAAGCGAAATAGTAGCTCATTCCCTCTCCCGCCCTCCTTCCAATTATGAAACAACTATTATAATAACGATTGACCAAAAAATTGTGCATAGTCTTGGATTAGAACTAACCTCCTCCATATACCAACCATCGAAAGGACAATCACGTAGCACATGCAAAATGGTTTAGTCTGCACTATTTCATAAGGCACACACTGCCGGTTGATTGCATTTCTTTCTAACATGTTTCTTATTGTTTAGAATGACTTGGTGGGTTATCAATAAGAGAAATATTTTAGCTCGCTCTTGCAAAACTACTCACCATAGTCTCCTGTAGAAAACCTGCAAATTCGCAGAAAAAAAAGTTTCCATATGTGTTATCATATAGTAGGATGACTTCACAAAGTAGACTCCATTCTTACTTTCATGCTATATAATCATTCACCACCCCCTTTCTACTCCATAACCATCTCAAGTTTTTCTCCACCATTTTAGTAGGAATCACTGAATATGTGGATTTTAAAAGTGGTGTTTTTGAAATTCATCGATCGGTCCAAAATTTAATCTTATTACCATTCCCTGGTACCCATTTCAACTCGTGACCCTGAAACATGTGGCTATGCTAAACCAAGTTATAGACCAATTTGAGCGCGATTTGACCAATGTTATATTATGCACATCACCAACTTTGAACTTAGTTATGAGTAATTTAGCTCATAGGCTTGAATCATCATGGATTAATCGCCAACCTACCTTAGCAATCAGCGCATGGTTCATCTCCTTTGCCATGCGCAGCCCCAATCTCCATTTGACTTTCGGTTTACAATAATTCACCCATGAAACTAGGTAATCTCGCTTGGATTTTTGTGTGCTACCCAAAAAAAAAGTTACGTGTAATACGGTCCAGTCCTTGCCATATACTTGCTCGTAACAGGATCGAGCTCATCAAGTGAAAAAGAATAGAAAATAGTATTGTTTTCAATAGTGTCATACATCCAAATATACTCAGATTTTTCCCTTTTCAACCCGCCAAACGGTTCAAAGCTCTCTCCAAAACTACCTTGAATGTATCCTTATTTATTCGCCTTTGCAAAATAGGTTTCTCCAAGTACTTGCCCAACTCCCTTGTTGAACATATGCCACTTTCATTGCTTATCTCCAATCCTAACTCTTGACTAACATTATTGAGATTTTTTTTGTTTTTTCTACTTTTCAAGGTTAACTTTCCGTCCCAACGCTTCGCAAAATCTGCTCAAAACCTTTCGGATAACTCCAATCTTCGTTACTGATGCTTTGATAAACATAATCAGACTGTCCGCAAAACAAACATGTGAAAGAGCGGGACCTCCCCGTAATAACTTGATTGTTTCCAACATCAATCTCAATCTCAAAATCTATGAGATAACGTAGTTTTTCAAGGCATAACATAAAGAGATACAACAATAACGGATCCCCTTGGCGCAGTCCTCGCAATGTCTTCAATCCACTAGTCTTTTACCCATTCCATAGAATATTCATCATTGGATTCGTTACAAAACTCATTATCCAACCACACCACTTTTCCGACAAACCCGTAGCTTGGAGAGTGTCCTCCAGGAAATCCATTAGTTTTTTTCTCATTCCATAGAATACTCATCGTTGGATTTGTTACACAACTCATTATCCAACCAAACCACTTTTTTGACAAATATACAGTTTGGAGAGTGTCCTCCAGGAAATCCAATCGCACGCTAACATGCCTTTTTCAAATCCAGTTTCAAAAGCATTCATCCCTTAATTTCTTTATTCTGTCACATGGAATGTACTGCCTCTTATACTAGTATTATGTTATCCATACTCAATCTACCATGAATAAAAATTGATTGTGTTAGACCAATTAACTTAGTAATCACCTTCTTTTAATCTAATCACCATCATCTTCGTAATCAGTGTAAAGAGTACATTACACAAGCTTGTCATACGAAATTGGGTTATACTCTCTAGTTTTAAGATTTCTCCACCAATACCAGAGGTGCATTATTCGTTTCTTACGGCAACACTCCACTTCTAAAAGATATTCAAAAAAAATCTCGATATCAATTCCCCAACAACACTCCAATTCTTCTGGTAAAAAACTGGTTGGAAACCATCAGGCCCGAAGCCTTAAAGCTTTTTATAATATTAAGTGCAATAACTACTTCCTCCTATGAAAAATCTTTATCCAACTCCACAAAATTTTCTTGGATTCAACATAGTAAACCCCCTAGGTAATTTCTCAACCGCAACTGATACATTCTAAAGGGAGTAGAGTCGCTGAAAGTATTTGATAGCCATGTTCTCCAGCGTATCTCCATCGAGCACCTAGATACCATCTGAATTTTTTAGTATATCAATGGCATTTCGTCGACGTCTAATCATCGTGAAAGTATGGAAAATTTGGTATTACGGTCTCCCAAGGCAATCCATTTTTCCCGTGATTTTTGATACCACTAAATCTCTTCTTGTTCCAAGACTGCATCAAATTCATTATGGATTATGTCCTCCTCTTATATTAAGTCACTTGTTTGGGTCACTTCCATAAGTCTTAAGACTACCTGTAATTCTGACATTAAACTTTCCTTGTTTTTATTCAAGTCTTCAAATACTTCTCGATTCCACTTACAAAGCTCTTTTTGTAACATGTCTATGATCACTGGTGTTGATTCATTTACATTCCAAGTCGACTGTAATTTATCCTTGAAGCTTTAATGCTTGAGCCACATCGCTTCAAGTCTCAAGGGACGACGCTTTGGATTGATTCTTTATGGCAGACATAAATGTAGATATAATGGCGCACGATCAGATAAAAGAACTGGTAAATGAGTCACAATCGCTTCTTACCAACCTATTCGCATATGAAGACAGCATAAAATCAAATTTTTGCAATAAAATTACTCTCCGATCATCCCTGGTCCATGTATATTTGTTGTTTCTATACCTCATATCAATAAGTGCCAATTCATTAACCCACTCTCCAAACTCTAGTGAGTCCATTGATGACCATTCCCACTTAACATTTCCTCTACACTAATTATTGTATTAAAATCACTTATAACAGCCACTGGTTCACGTAGATTCGAGATAATGGTTTTAAGCTCTCCCCACAACCTACTTCTTCTATTCATTAAAGGGAATGAATAAACTATAATGAGATGTACTACTACCCCCTTCATGATCTATTCTCGCATGAATATATTGGTTTGGTGAACCCAACGTTACAACATCACCCATTGTAGTCTTCCAACACAACCAAAATACCTCTCGTTTTCCCATCAACATCAACACGATATGAGTGCTTAAACCCAAGTGACTACATATCATCTATGCTCTTTCATTGCCTGTATGTGTTTCGAAAATTCCCAAAATATGAGTATCAAACTTCATTAACATATATCGCATAGAACTTTTGAAGTTTGGTTTATTCCCCCCTCCTCCCCCCGACAATTTCATAATATACAACTAAACATCATAAAGATTAATATCATAATAACTATGGTGATACATCATGCTCGAATTATCAACTTGCTATTGCCCTCTAACTTAGAAGGGTCAACTCATGTCGTCTCCAAGGCAGGTCTCTTTCCAGCCTTCACGTCAAGTAAAAAATTATTATTTATTTTTTGCAAGAGGAAATGTCCCTTCACATCCAACTTCCATAGTTAAAACGGTCGACTTATTCAAATCTGACCCTTTAATAATGTCCACTCGTTGTCTTTTACCAACTTGGATCGCTTCTATCTCCACCTTGGTCTGTCCAAATACCACACACTGGTCTATTCGTCTTTTTAAATTTTGACTCAAGACTTTTGAGATACAAACAACTTATGATTTGCACTTAGCCCTTCAAACTATAGTTTCTTTTTCTCCTCACCTACAACCTTAACATCCATTATTACGAACCCCTTTCCAGCGTGTTTCCCCGCCAAAGTTGTCTCTCCCTCACCCATCAAATTCTCCTTATTAGCGTTCAAACTTCTACTACATTCAGCTCTCACTTTATTCACCAGTCCTTTCTCCAAGTTGCAAACTTATGTAAAATTTTAACATTTTCAGCTACTTCTCAAGGTTCTTCTTAGGTCAAGCTTTTCACATGTCCCAATGAGCTCTTCTCCCTTCTTCAATTTTGATGACTCACCATCATGAACCCATCTTCATCTCTACTCCACCAACTATAGAGCTCTCTTTTACAAGTACTAATGCTCGTTCAACCAACTGTTTCTCACTACTACATGTTACAGCCGAATGCCCAGACAATCCGTACGAAGCACAAATATTGTTCAACCCTTCATAGGAAACAAAATAGTGATCCCCATTGATCAACAATGTTCCTTTCAGCGACTTCCGCAAGTTAATCTTCACATAAACTCTCACAAACCAAGCTCTTTCAAATCTTACGTGAGTCTGATTAAGTTTGACCGGGGTCTATATCTCTTTAGCAATCTCCCATTAATATAAAGAGATGATATAAGTTAACCGACATATCTGACAATCTTATCCATATCAGAATCGTAATAATGTCATTAGAGCAGCTGTTATATCATTTGGGAGTGAATAAATTGCAATATAGCATTAAATAAAACTTAGTTTTATGTAGTTATTATTTTTTTCTAGAAAAGACACTCCAAAAGTTTAAATTATATATATGATCTAATTTTGTATAACAAAAAAAATTACTTGACTAAAATTTCAACTCTTCCAAACTTTTTTTGTTTATTTGTAGACGATACAAAATTCCGAATGACATTTTTAAACTACAATAATCTCTATAAATTAAATCTCCATAAACTATAAATAAATGCATTTGTTGGTTGAATTAATATCTCTATAAATTAATAAAGTAGCATATGTTTCAATATCATTAACGTATAGAAGTTTTATGTATCATAATTTTTAAATTCGCAGTACTTTAAAATTCGATGATTTCTATTTAAAACTATATTTTACTTAAAATTACAGTTAGCTCAGAAATTAAAACTAAACCAAACTTTATACGTTGGAAAAAAACTAAATTTTATACTAGCCGTAAGTGAACCTAACTAATTAAAGCATAAAAGATTCTGAACTTAACGAAATAAGTTTGTGTGAACTTATGTGATCTTCGTATGTTGCATAAAGTAAAACTAAACCTTTGGCAATGTGAGCCTAAATTAAATTAGATTAGCTATTCAATAAAAAAGGAGCATATCACTTAAATGCAACATAACCTAAACTCACACTACCCACACGCATGCACACATGCCTTTGACTTTGACCATCGAGTTTACGATTCTATCCTTAATCTACTAATTTCCAAAAAAAATTATAATCAGATTTAGTACAGTATTTGCTTGTTAGTAGTATTATACTCTTAACCTTCAAACAAACAAAGTTACTAATGTAGTTTTGAAAGTGGTTTGTGAAGCGGACGTTTCAAAGTTACTTAAGGTCCGTCTACTTCGACGACTACAAATTGTCGGCTTCATCGATCAATTTTTTTTGTTTGTTTCAATCGTCTACAATATATATACTGTCTGCGGACCCCCTATTTTTTTAATTTTTCGGCCTGACCCCTAATTTTTTATTTGGTTTGCGAGTGACAAAAATTCGAATTTTAATTATATTTAAAAAATATTGACAAAATTTATCAGATTGTAGTTTAAATATATAGTTTAACATAAACATTTCAAAATTTAAAAAAGAAAAAGAAAATGGCAGATGTTATGTATTAAATGAAAAGTAAGTGGTTACAAAAAAGTAATTTTGTTTATGTTTTAATCAGATTCAAAGTTTTTATTTTAATTATAAAAAGTATTTTTATGAAAAATATAATTTACTATATATGTCATTGCAGTATTTTAAATTTTATTACATTTTATTTATGATTTAATTTCATATTTATTTATTATAACTTCTTTTTGTGATATATTGAAATCTATAAAATAAATATTTAGCATATATTTTAAATGTGAATACCTAATAAGATATATTTTTTTCTATAAATTTTGGTTTTGGTTTTCTTTTATTTTATCAAATCAAAGACATACTAACTTTATTCTTGTTCTTAAATTTTATTGCGGATTTTTCTATGAGATTTTCTTATGTATTTTGCGAATAAGTTATATTAAGATGAGAATCAATATTTTCATACATGTTTTTATGATATTTTTTTTGTATGTATTTAATTTTTTATTGTACATTATCTTTTTTATTTTAATACCGACAATTACATATTTTGAAGTTTATGATATGTTCCTTTTGGTTTAGTAAATAAATTTTGCATTTTAGACTTCTAACAAATTATGTAGTTATTTTTTGAAAATAAAATAAAATAAAATAATAAAATCTTTATATAAATCAAACAAAGAAAATTTTAAAATCAATCAAAATTTATAAATAAATGAAAGTTTTTTTGTCAATTTTACGCAAGCCGCACATCGAATCAACATGCTTAAGTCAAAAGTTGGGATCCGCGCCACTAGACTACGGGGTGTTGGATATAAATAAATGAATGTCTAAATTATAAAACTATTACTCCCTCTGATTTTGAAAGAGTGTCACTTTAGATTGTTTCACATATATTCAGAAATTTCAAATTTCTATAAAAATTGCTCAAATATTCTAAATCAACTAATAAAAAAAAATACTGCATTTTTTTGTTGTTCAAAAGATCAAAATCATTTAAATTCTGCATAAAAAACATAAAATGACATTTTTTATAGCAAAAAATTAAAGATAAAACAACACTCATTACAAAAACCGAAGGAGTATAAGCTAAAACCACCAAATTTTATTGAAAAACCAAATTTTTCAAGAGAGAGAAACATTGGATCCACAAGTAAAACACTTATTTTCAAGTTAATTTTTGTTTTCTTTGATAAATAGCTTAATAAAATTCAGCTTTTGTCACCAGTGTCTTCTCCACTACATGCGCTATATAAATTTTCTCCCTCAATTCTTTTTTTCCTTCCTGCAGATTCCTTTCCTTTTGAGAAAAAAACCCTTTTTTTTTTCTCTCTTTCTCTGTGGACATCTCTTATCATCCCAGAAAGTGACTGAGCCTCAGAAAAAAGGGTTTTTGCTTTTCGGGTTCTGCGAAAAAAATCTTCCTATCTTCCTTAAATCTCTGAAACCCAAAATGGGACCTCGTTGCTCTAAGCTATCTCTCTGTTGGTGGCCAACTCATCACAAATCAACTCAGAACGATGCTTCTGATCTAGGTACTTTTATACTACATAACAATACCAAACCAAACCAAAGTCTCTAACTTTCTCGCATTTCCATTCTCTCTGCTAATAAAGTTGATTTCTTTTTTGTTTGTTTGTGTATCATTCCCACAGAAAACGGAGCTGACGATTTGCCGTCATTTACTGAGTTCAGTTTCGACCAACTACGAGCTGCTACTTCGGGATTCTCGACAGACAGCATCGTCTCCGAACATGGTGTTAAAGCTCCTAATGTTGTGTACAAAGGCAGACTCGACGATGATCGATGGATCGCTGTTAAACGCTTCAACAGATCCGCCTGGCCTGACACTCGTCAATTTCTTGTATAATCTCTCATAAATTTGATTCCTTTGCTCATTTCCATTGATGGGTCTACCAGTTTAATGGTTTGTTTACTGTTTCATTTGAGTGATGTTTAGGAGGAAGCAAAAGCTGTGGGACACTTGAGAAATGAGAGGTTGGCGAACTTGATAGGATTCTGTTGTGAAGGAGACGAGAGACTTCTTGTTGCTGAGTTTATGCCTTTTGAAACTCTCTCTAAGCATCTCTTCCACTGTGAGGCTTCTCATCATTTCTTAGACTTTACCTTTAGTGTACTTGTTTGGTTTGATTGTGTTTTCTCTTGTGACAATACTTTGGCCTCAATGTTACCAAGTTCTACCACATTGTTTAGGAGATATATTAATATTATTCTGTTTTTGTATACTATTTAGCAGAAGATGAAAAGATCTTTATATGCTCATATTCCATATCTGAAAGAATCATCTGTCATTAATGTTGGTATGAGACTTAAATTGATTAATTAATACTTGTGTAATGATATATGCAGGGGATAGCCAGCCAATGAAGTGGGAAATGAGGGTGAGAGTAGCTTTGTATCTTGCACAAGCACTTGAGTATTGCAGCATCAAAGGTCGTGCCTTGTACCATGATCTTAATGCTTACAGGATCTTGTTTGACCAGGTCTGTCTCAAGTTTGTAACTATCATCTATGATATCTCTTTCTTATTGTGATTAGACTTCTTGTTTCTCTTTAACTATAAGTTTCGGTTTTGGGATTCTGATAATGTTGTGTGATCTGGATTACAGGATGGTAACCCAAGATTATCATGCTTTGGTCTGATGAAGAATAGTAGGGATGGGAAGAGTTACAGTACAAATTTGGCTTTCACACCTCCTGAGTATCTAAGAACCGGTTAGTTAGTTACTGATATTATGAGATGCAAACGACGTCAAGTTATGCATTTGTTTAGCTGAATCGATGTGTGTTTGTTAGGGAGAGTGATTCCTGAGAGTGTAGTTTACAGCTTTGGAACGCTGTTGCTAGATCTTCTCAGCGGCAAACATATACCACCAAGCCATGTAAGTGCACCTAAACAAGTCTCAACATCTCTAGGGAAGAAGTTTAAAATTGTGTATGTATGTTCAATTGTTGTGCAGGCGCTTGATCTGATTCGTGGGAAGAATTTCCTGATGCTGATGGACTCGTGTCTTGAAGGTCATTTCTCAAATGATGATGGAACTGATTTGGTTCGCTTAGCATCTCGTTGTTTGCAGTATGAACCTCGTGAAAGGCCAAATGTGAAGTCTCTTGTGACTTCGCTTGCTCCTCTACAAAAGGAAACTGATGTATGTAATGTGCCTCACTAAATCACTTTCCTATTATATATATCAGACATTCAAGTCTTGTTTGTTGTTCTTAGGTTCCGTCTTATGTCTTAATGGGGATTCCACATGGAACTGCTTCTCCAAAGGAAACACCTTCATTAACCCCTCTTGGTGACGCTTGTTCAAGACTTGATCTCACTGCAATCTATGAAATTCTCGATAAGGTTGGTTACAAAGATGACGAGGGAATTGCAAATGAGGTAACTACACCAACACTATCTTTCGTTCATCTTCTGTAGTCTTCCATTGAGAGATCTCATCATATTCAATTGTCTTTAACCATTGTTTGTTTTGGTATACAGCTCTCGTTCCAAGTGTGGACCGACCAGATTCAGGAGACTCTAAACTCCAAAAAGCAAGGAGATGCTGCTTTCAAAGGCAAAGACTTTGTCACTTCCATCGAATGTTACACACAGGTAAGATACAAAATTCGGTTACTTTATTGAAACCCAGAAACGCAATTCTTCCAAAAATGTAAACTCAATCTCTCAAATTGTGTGTGCAGTTCATCGAAGATGGCACGATGGTATCGCCGACAGTCTTTGCAAGGAGGAGTTTGTGTTATCTGATGAGCAACATGCTTCAAGAGGCACTTGGTGATGCAATGCAGGCGCAAGTAGTGTCTCCTGAATGGCCAACGGCTTTCTATCTTCAAGCTGCTGCTCTCTTCAGCCTTGGAATGGATAAAGACGCTCGCGAAACCCTAAAAGATGGAACATCCTTGGAAATCAAGAAACTTAACAACAGAAACTGAAAACTTTCAAGTGTATATGTTTCTTTTTCGCTTTTTTTTTGCCTTATTGGATTCTGAGAAAGCATTTGAGCTCAGCTCATGCTAAATTTGTGCTTCCAATTTGAAAAGATGATTCAAATGTGATTTTCTTCTTTGAACATAAGTATGAATAACAGATTTAGAACAACTATTTTATCTATTACTAGTAGTCTTCAAAGCCAAAGATGTTTGTTTTTAAAACCAAAAGAGTGGAAACCCTCTTGATAACGTAGAGGTTTCACCAAATATTATACAAGATGTAAAGCTCACAAGTCACAACAAAGCTAAAAGCTACCGAAGTTTTTACAGCTACAAAACGTGTGAATAGTGAAGCGACAGGAGGGATTGATTGATTGATTCAGCGATTGCATGCAGCTCAAGAGCGAGCTCGTGCAGACGAGAGAGAGAGAGAGAGAGAGAGAGAGAGAGAAAGGTGAAACCTTTTCACTTGAGGACTTTGAAGTGAAAAAGCCAAGAAACAATGAAGGCAAAGACCATAGCTGCAAGTAAGAAGTTCATAACACGACGACCATGCCAGATTCTCCGTGGCTCTGTCTGAGTTTGAGTCTGAGGTTGTCCTGTTGCTGTCTGTGAATTGCCAGAGGCAGTGCTCTCTGTGTTTGACTGTTCCACACCTACGTTTAAAGCCATTGCCCCGCATATCTCACAAGTCCTGCTCACATTCATTAAAACAATTTGATAAATTGGTAATCAGTAACTGTCTTCATCTTCTAAACACACAAGAAGAAGGACAGTATAGACTTATGGTGATTGGTAAGGATCAAAATTGCTTCAGCAAAAGAGATTGCTAGTGTTTCTAAATGCAGGCTAAGAACTGTATGATTCTAAGCAAATCACATAGACCAGGAAAATAAGAAGATGAGACACAAGCTGACAATACATGTGAACATAAATCTGAATAATTGGTGAGATTCCAGCTTCACTAGACAATCTTTATAAGAAGCAATCATTTGGATCTCTAGAAATCAGACAAAGAAAAATTCAAAGTACATCAAGAAAAAAAAAAACACTTTCTTTTCTTTAATCATTAAAGCTTAATCCTTTACTATTTTTATTTTAAATTTTCCAGAGAAAATATAATATTTGAGAAAGAAATTAAAAGAAACTTACAAGTTTCCTTTGATCTTGAACCAAGTTTCAGCACACTTAGTATGAGCAACACCCAAATCACCTTTACAAGAACAACCTAATTGCAAAGGCAAACCATAATACTCCTTTTCATCTTCTTCAAAAGCTTCATCTTCTTCAGAATTATCATCTTCATCTTCTTTGTTATTCATCTCTAAAGGTAGATGACAGATCCTGCAATCTCTACCTTCTTTCTTCTTCTTCTTTTTCTTCTTCCTCCTCCTCCTTGTCCTCCTCTTCTTACCATCGGAATGTAGCTTCTTCACCGGTGCCGTCACGCCACCGCTCTCTAAATCAACCTCCGACAAAGAATCCAAGTCGGAAGACTCACCGTCGGCACTAATTTCGATGGAGTACGGTGACGGTGAGTCTCGTGAATTCGCCAAATGGTGATGAGATCCAAAAGCAAAAGAAGGCATTTTTTTTGTTTGTTTTTTCCCTCTTTGAGGATTAAAGCAAAGAGGACATGGGTTTTACGAGGATACCAAATTAAATAACGAATAAAAAGCTTATTTTGTCCTTAAGGGTTTATTCTAAATTTTTATTTAATTTTAATTTGTAGAGAGAGAGAGAGAGAAAGAAGAAGTGTTGGAGAAAGAGAAAGGAAGAAGCTTTGGACAAAAGAGCAGCTTCTGTTCTGTTCTGTTTTTAATTTGGAGTATTACTGTTTTATTTTTGATTTTTAAAACCAACTTTTTTTCACTTCTTTGTTTTTGACTCCTTCAAGTTTGGAAGATATTTCAAAACTAAGTTCTTTTTTAAACATTGTTAGATCCCGTGGTACGGATTCATAATTCATGTTTGTACTTTGAATTTTTCACTGATTTAATTTCCTTTTTTTTTAATTAGTAAGAGTGTATTGGTTTGTTTTTTTTTTTTTTGTTAAAGGTGTATTGGTTTGTTTTATTCATAATTTCATGTTACTAAATTTTGTCTTTAATTATTTGTAACTTAAGAGAGATCGAGAAAAACGTTATACATGTAGGATTGTGAGTTTTATGATGACGTACAAACTCACGTTACTTAACAACTTCATTGAATTTTACTATTTTGTAACAATTTTTATCTTGTTCAGTACATTCATTTTTTTTAATTAGAATACTTTTATAAAGGTTTATTTTTATATAGTACATTACTTCAATTTCAATCAATTGGATTGTTTAGAATTTAGAAAACGCAATAGTGTGTGGTTTAGTTAAAATGTATAAAAAGAGGGGGTAAAGTTGAAATAGTTAAAAGAATAGGGGCATTGATGAAACTAAACAAGGAAATCACTGTCAGTGTCAGTAGGTGTGTCAGGATGTAACAATGTTGGCTGGGAGGAAACTCGCTGTTTCTTTAATAATTCGTTCCAACGAAAAATAAAAGAACACCACATCATTTATACAACAGTATTTGGAGGAGAAGTGTAGATTTGTTAAAAATATGTATATATTCAATTCAATCTGAAACTAGAAATGTTCTTTAAAGAATTTTATTTTGTTCACAAGACCAAATAATAATTTCCAAATTATTACATGCTAATGCCAGAAAGCTACAAATAAATTATGTGAACATATTAGTCTATTTCATTTAAGAAAAAAAATTGAAAAATACTTTAACTTTATCACTTTAGTACAGTAAATACTATGATTTCTATTTTAATATACTTCTTTATTGTTGTTCTCATTTTAATACACATATTTGTTTTAGTTATCTTTTAATATTTAAATTTTGTAAATGTGCAATATTATTTAGTGGAATCCTAATTAATGTTAATCACATTTACAAAAATTTTATATTTTACAAAATAATATGCGAACTACTAAATTTTTTTTAGTTTAATACATGAAACTAACAAACTTAATAATTTGATATTTGTGTTTTAAAAATATGTTTGCGTTAAAAATTATTATAACAAAGTTTAAACGTCTCAAAAATTACTAGTATATATTTATGCTATATTGATGAAAAACTTACCATCAATCATTTACAGTTTTGTAAACTCAACGTTAAGTTTAAAATAAAAATAACATTTTTCTAAATACAAATTTTTCCTCAACTTTTTAGATATTTTCATTCTTCTCACAAACTAATTTTAAAAACTAATGAAAAATATGTTTAAGAAAAGGTTACACAAATTCAAAAGATGAATAAATTAGAAATTTTATTACTATATAAATCATATTAAAATTTTAAGTATCTCAATAAAGTTTTAAAATAAGATATATATATGTTAAATTGGTTGTGCTTCGGTTTTTTATTTGTTGATATTGTTAACTTCATTTTAATATTCACGTATATATCAAATTGATTTAAATTATATGAATATTAGATACATTTCTTACACAAAGAAATATAATTTAATTTTAGCTAAACAAAATCCAATGGATATTAAATTTTTTTAAAAAATCAAAATTTTATAACAATATCATAAAAATAAAATGTATTATGAATTAAGTTTTGAATAAAAAATTAATTTCATATAAAAAATATAGCTATCGAATATTTTTCAAAAATAAATGAATTTATTCAGTTTTTTAATACATGAACTATAGTATATTGTTAATTTAATGCACAAAATTTCAAAAATTCTAAGTTTGACATGATGTTTAACAAAAATAACTTACGTTTACAAAATCACTACTAGAGAAAGAGGCGACAGAGAAGGTTAAAAAAGTTGTCCACAAACATGAATAGAACTCGTCTACCAAAGATACAAAACCGGATCCAAATTTTGTCTACCAACGCAATCACGAGTCGAGTGGACAAGCAAAACCACAATTAGAGAAAGAGGTGGTAAGGAAGATTACGGAAGTTGTCTACAAACATCACCATCAATCGTCCGCCGAATATGCGGACTCGGACCCAAATCCTGTCCACCAGCGCAACCACGAATAGAATGGACAAGGAAGTCCTATCCCAACATATTTTGTCCATAAGCAGCGGCAGACGTTGTCCACACAACCTAGTTCGTTTGTTTTGCGACTACCTTCGCATACCATGGTTGTCTTGACTTCATATTATTGTCTTATCTTGTAGACATAATATAATCTAGACAACACGGTATATCTTGTTAAATATTATATGGATAATAACCAACTTCATAATTATCTTCAAAAATTATGTTGATGTAATTATCTTCAAATGTTATATGTTGATAATGACCAGCTCCACTTATTATGTAATTTTTTTAACTTGTGGATATAATTATCTTTTAAACCTATATTGATGTAATCCTAGGAAGAAAAGGAGTTAAACCTGAACTTGAAGATGAACTAGAGCTTAAAGGGGAAGAGGCTTTTGAAGCTTCAAAAGGACCAATAACTAGAGCTAGAATAAAGAGGCTTGTTGGAGCCATTATGCAAGCTATGAATAGCTTGAAGAATGAGTCAATGCATCAAGAACTTGGAAAAAACAACAACACCTTAATCCATTGCATACAAGCTGATAAAATTCATCTTAGTGGTACATCATCTTGTACTCTTTTTCCCAAGTTTGGTTTTATCCCAATGTATTTTCCAAACTTGGTTTTTAATGAGGTAATAATGATATACACTTTGCCTAAGTATGAATCTAATCGCTTGTAAGAGGTTGGGAAAATGAATAAGTGTAGAATTAAGACTAAAAAGCCCTAAAAGAAGCACACAAAGTCTAAACTAAAACCAGCCGTCCTTTACCCTTTATTTCTTTCTATTTATTATTATTTTTGTTTTCTATTTAAGTTGTCGTGTGGAGAACATTAAACCTTAGTTTTTATCATTGAAAAGAAATTTTCTCTTAGAACAGCTCAAATCATCTTGTGGTGTGTCATATCCACAAGAAAATCTCCTAGTGTGTAACATCTAGGATTTCTATCATTATGTTCGAATCCATATCATCATCTTTCATTGATTCACTCTTTAATCCATTGCTTCTTGCGTTCCATCAGTTCCAGCATCATTACATCTCATATTCATCACCAAATATGTTGGAAAATCCATATATCCATTTTTTTGAGTTTCATCACTTAGACTATTGTTCAAGGTGTGTTCTTTCTTTTGGGAAGGATTACATCAAGTGGTATCAAAGCCACATTGAACAACAGATCTAAACAGGGAGTTTCTTAAACCTTAGTTTTTGATTATGCTTGTTCTATTTTTTTGTTGTGCTTTTCCTTGTTTTGCTTTATTTCATTGTGTTTTACTTATATTTTTGTGTTTTATTTAAGCTATCATATAGAAAACCAAATAAAAATTTGTTTCCTTGTTATTTGATTATGTTATCTTTATTAAAAACATTAGAAAACCTAATAAAAAAGCTTTGTCGTTTTGCTTCTATTCATTTCAGTTTTTACCTTTGGATATTAGTTGGTTACTAGTAACCTTGTTCAAGTTTGTTTATTCGTTTGCTCATTGTTATTGGCTAGCTATTGTTCGTTTTGAGTATGTTCTTCTTAATAATCCAAAGAAAAGCTAAAGAAAAAAAGTCTAGAAAGAACTGTTAGAACTTAAAATTTGACAATGTATTTTACCAATATTCCTTCGATTTTTCCTGTGAAGACGTTCACCGAAATGATCAGATTATGAGTGCATCGAAAACCTTGTAACGGGAACTATAATATAGAATATTCATTTGTCAAATTTGAGTTGAAGTTGAATGAGAAATGGAGGTAAAAAGATAGCAACTTAAACATGGAAAATGTTGACTTAGTGTTGAGTAAGTGCAACATCCCACATTGCTTGTGATAACTTTTTCTCACTAGTATATATATGGAAGAAGACATGTTTAAGTTCAATTAGGTTGAGTACACTATGGTGTATTGGAAAGAGGTGGACCACCCACACGTGGTCGCGATTGCTGGTCTTTGGGAATGGGTTGTAGGCCCAGAAGAAGAAGCCCTTTTGGAGAAATTCTCTATGAATTTTTTGGTCCAAACTCAAATGGTTTTTGGTTCAAAATTAATTTCCCTTAACCGGCCGAAATTAATTTCTTTACCAAACCGAACCCGTTACCTCTCTTCTCGCGCGATTTTCTCAGTGAAAACTGCTCACGAGATTTTCTCCCGAAATCTCGCACGAAATCTCTCCCACGATATCTCTTCCTTGTTGCACAAGTTCGTAAGTCTTCAACCGAGAGTATATCATAGACATAGTTCGCAAATTTTTATAACCGAAGTATGCGGTATAAGTCTCACGTGATTCTATATTGGGATTGATATTCACACTCAACCGTCACACAATACAGGCGATTTATTGAATTAAAGAAATAGTTTTCAAAACTCGGCTTCACGTTTTGGTTTGTTTTCTAATCGAATCGTTTTACTGTTTTTTCAAAATTATTTTTTAATCGCAATTTTCGACTCCTGTTTTTTTTCGGTCTTACAATCTTAATTCAATAAATCCATTCCTTTCTTATTATTTGATCGGATTGAGAATTTCGAGTTTTTCAAAACGGTTTTATAAACGATAATCAGAAATCGTTTCAAAAATTTTTCATTGCGGTTTCTGGAATCTTTTTTGAAAAATTAGTTTCTGTTTTTCAATTTTTTTTCCGGAAAATCGCAAGGAAAGAAATGATCATCACCTCGCGTTTAGGGTTTAGAAAACAATCATCACCTCGCGTTTTAAATCGCATTTTTGTGAAAAATCAATCGGTAAACAATATTTGGGATTAGATTCTTCAGTTTTTCCGCGAATCGTTTCCGAAATGTTTAATAAAATTTTCGCAAATGCTTTTTTAAGTAACTTTTGAAAAAGGTTCAAGTTTAAAAAAGCAAACGTTTTACTTGCTCCGAAGATGCAGGATGTCAGAAATTTGCGAGCGCAAAGTTTCTCGACTTCCAAATGGTGGATTCTAAGTCCATTATGGAGCAAGTGGAAGCTCTCTAGATGATTGCCATGAGATAGTTTATGAGGGAATGTCAATGAATGAGAACTTCATCGTTAACAACTTTATCCATAAGCTTCCCTTGGGCTGGTTGGATTTCAAAAACTATCTCAAGCATAAGAAGAAGGCGAAGTCTCTTGAAGACATAATCATGAGGTTGCAGATTGAGGACAAAAATTTTCGTGCAACCGGAACCAAAGTTCAAATATGTGAGCATACCGTCAATGCGACTGATGTGATCCTAGGTGTGGGGATCAATTTCTTGAATGCTTCTCCAATGATTGTGATATTAAGGAAACAAAACTGGGGTGAATGATACTTCTAAGAGCTGCGGAATGACTCTTAGACTATCTGGATTTGGCTTGTTATGTAGAAACATATTCTGAACATAAACAAGACCAAAATGATCAAACAAGATTCAAGAGAGAATTCTTAAGTTTTTAGAAAAGAGTTTGATGATTTTATTGATCATTTTCTTCCAGAATATAAAGAAAGAAGGTTGTACATGCACAACTTCTTGGAAATACACAAAACATTTAAAACAAAAGGCTCCCATGCAAGTTTAAATGCAGTCTAACTTTAAAAACAAAAATAAGGTACAAGTGGATAGAAATGAGACTAAATATCATCAAGAGGCTCTTGTATAAGTGTTGTGAACAAGCTTCATTAAAAAACTTGTTTGGAAAACCCAATGGGACAAAACCAAACCAAGGAAAAGAGTGCAACTCACAATACCCCTCTTTATGATTATCTAGGTAGCTTGTATCACAACCAATTTGGTTGAATTAGCATACACTAGATTGTCATGAATAGTATAAAAGAGTTGTTGTAGAGCTTGCTGGAACTTAGCTTGTCTTCATCTAGTCATTGGACCGATTGAAATACTTAAGTATTTATTCCTTGCTTCCTCGGGTTCAAGCTGCTCCATTGTGCTTTCTTTATCTTCATTCTCCTCTGGTTCAAGAAGCTTCTTCTCCTTAGTTCTGTTGTTGGCCAAGATCATATCATTCTCTCCCTCTTAAAAATGATTTGACCTCAAATATATTTCTTCTGCAACATAAGGAACCAAATCAGTAACATTAAAGCTTGAACTTGCATTATACTTACCTTGGAGATCCTGTTGATAAGCATTGTTGTTGATCTTCTTGATTACTTTGAAAAGACCATCTATTCTAGGCATGAGTTTAGATTTTCTTTCATTAGGAAATATGTCCTTCCTTAGGTGTATCCAAACTAAGTCTCCTTCTTCAAAAATCATCTCCTTTCTTCCTTTGTTGGCTTGTTTGGCATAAAGTCTGGTTTTATTCTCAATATTATTTCGAGCCTTCTCATGAATCTGTTTGACAAGTTCAGCTTTCTTTTTCTCATCCAAACTAGTTCTTTCACTCAAAGGTAAAGGCATTAGATCCAAAGGTGATAATGGATTGAAACCATAAACAATTTCAAATGGAGAGAACTTATATGCAGAATGTTTAGCATGATTATAAGCAAATTCTACATGTGGCAAACATTCTTCCCAAGTTTTAAGATTCTTTTTAATCAATGCATGCAACAAATTAGATAAGGTTCTATTGACAACTTCAATTTGCCCATCAGATTGTGGATGACAAGTAGTAGAGAAACACAACTTTGTTCCTAACTTAGACCATAAAATTTTCCAAAAGAAACTAGGAAACTTAGTGTCCCTATCAGAAAAAATTGTCCAAGGCATTCCATGAAGTCTAACAATTTCCTTAAAGAATAAATTAGCAATATTCACAGCATCATCAATTTTATGACATGGAATAAAATGAAACATTTTGGAGAACCTATCAACAACTACAAACACATAATCCTTTCTAGTCTTAGTTCTAGGTAATCCAACAACACAATTCATTGAAATATCATGTCATAGATGCAAAGGAATGGGTAAAGTGTTGGAACTCAATTTTGTGACAATGACTTTTGTCACTTTTCCGGGTGAGTTTTCCGGCAAGGTCGTTGCCCGGAATTACC
>OVBE01001751.1:0-31153 GCA_900406425.1 Iberis pinnata
CCATCTCGCTTCTCTGTTCTGGCTGTTGAGAATGATCACGATGAGAAGGAGGAGGGGCAAATTTCCGACTCCGAACCTCTACCCTCAAAGGATGCCGCTACTCACTTGCGCTATAACACGCGTACCAAAACCAAACCGGACCAGCACTCAACTGTCACGCTACGAACCACTATGAAACAGTTGACCCAAAAAAACAAATCACAAGTCTCCGCTCGGAGACTGTAATGATATGTTGCTATTCGCTTGGAATACCTGGGGTTTTAATCAATCCCGTAAACATCAAATCGTTAACCAATGGCTTTTATCAACTTCTCCTCAATTTGGTTGTCTTCTTGAAACTCGAGTTCAAGCTGATAATTTTCCTCGTGTTTTGTAGGCCGCTCTTCCAGGATGNCGATCAACAATTATAAAATGCACCGTCTAGGTTGCATCTGGGTTTGTTGGAAAACTGGTGTTGAAGTCACACCTATCCTTACCTCCTCTCAGCTTATTACAGTTTTAGTTACTCTTGAAAGTGGTGATACTGTTTTAATTTCCTGTGTTTATGCTTCAAATTTCCAGGTAGATAGAACGAACCTATGGTGTGACTTACGTGAAAGTCGTCGCCTATGTGGTTCACTGCCACTTCCATGGATTGTCCTAGGGGACTTTAATGAGATCTTATCCCACTCGAAACACTCAAACCCTCTTCGGAATACGCCTCATATGGGAATGCTGCATTTTCAGGACTTCGTAACTAGCTGTGATCTCACTGATCTCAACTATATCGGCCCTCGTTTCACTTGGTCCAACCATCATGAGGGATAGCCCATTGGAAAAAGCTGGATCGGGTGCTAGTTGATGATACTTGGACCACCATTTTCCCACGATCCTATATGGTCTTCGAGGTGAACGGCGTCTCTGATCACGCTCGTGCCGTCATCCATCTCACAACTCCATCTTCCCTGACTCGTAAGCCCTTTAAATTTAACACCCATCTAACTACTCATCCTTCTTTCTTGCAGGTTGTGGACGCGCATTGGACATCTTCACCACCGTTACACCACTCACGCATGGCTCTCCGCCTACTCCATACCAAGCTCAAAACTCTGAAGCCCTATCTTCGTCAACTGAATCGCATGACCTTTGGAGATCTTCCGACACGGACACGAGATGCTTATACTCACCTATGCCAATGCCAGGACCAGGCTTTACGTCACCCATCCATAATTAACCAACAAGCTGTTAAAGATGCTTCACGAGATTGGGCTCATCTAGCTCGAGCTGAGGAACTCTTCGTCAAACAACGCTCCCGCATCACATGACTCCGCGAAGGCGACCAAAATATTGGTTACTTTCACCGCGTCACCAATTCAAGGGCTTCAAAAAATGCAACTAAACGCCTGCGTCTTCCTTCAGGAGCTTATATTACTGAGATGGCCGAGATCAAAGCCACGACAGCCGCGCACTTCCAGAACTTTCTCCAAACACAACCGATTCTACATCCTTTTCCTCCACCATTACTCCAATCTCTTATAGCTTATCATTGTTCATCTAATGATGCTGACCTTTTATGCTCGCAGGTACTTCCAAGTGAGATTAAAGAGGCAATCTTCTCAATGCCTCAGAACAAGGCTCCAGGACCGGACGGTTACACCATAGAATTCTTCAAAACGGCATGGTCTATTGTCGGTTCTGATGTGGTTGTTGTTGTTCAATCTTTCTTCCTCTACGGACATATGCCTCGTGGTGTCAACTCAACATTACTGACCCTCATCCCGAAAGGCGACGACCCATAGACGATTACAGATTACCGCCCCATCTCCTGCTGCAACATTGTCTACAAAGTTATATCCAAGATTCTAGCCAACAGGCTGAAGCAGCTCCTTCCTGAGGCAATAGAGCCAAATCAGAGTGCATTTGTAAAAGGACATCTTCTATTGGAGAACGTCATGCTTGCGACAGAGATAGTCAAGGACTATCACAAACACTCTCTTTCCCCTCGCTCTACTTTAAAGTTGCTAAGGCATTTGACTCTGTTGATTGGATTTTCATTCTTTCTGTATTACAGGCTATGCGACTGTCGTCCCTATTCATTAGATGGATACACGTGTGTATCTATTGAAACTTTTCAGTCTGCGTCAGTGGGGAGCTTGCAGGATATTTCTCAAGTTCGAGAGGCCTTCGTCAGGGTTGTGCGCTCTCCCCCTATCTATATGTTATTGTGAATAATGTGTTGTCCAAATTTCTGAATGCAGCGGCCTTTTACAGTCATTTCAGTTATCACCCTCGATGTAGCCACATTGGTCTCACCCACCTGTGTTTCGTTGATGACATTCTGGTATTCTCTGACGGTTCGTCGGACTCGCTAATGGGCATTATGGATGTAATGGATAGTTTCAGGCAAGCATCAGGTCTTAATCTCAACATCACCAAATCCTCTATATTTCTCCCACCACAACCTTTAACGGACATGTTGGATTTAATTACACAACTCGGACTTCAGCAAGAAGCACTTCCAATTCGTTATCTCGGGCTCCCGCTCACTACCAGGAAACTATCACAAAGTGACTACGCTCCTCTTCTGGATCGTCTCAGGTTACATATGTCCTCTTGGGCATCTAAAATCCTCTCTTATGCAGGTCGTTTGGAGCTTATTAAATCAGTGATCACCAGCACCGTCAACTTCTGGCAATCGGCATTCAGATTACCAAAATCATGCCTTCGTGAGATAAATAGTCTGTGCAGTAATTTAATGTGGTCCGGCTCTCCTACCAATCATCATATGTCTAAGCTGGCCTGGGTTGATGTTTGCACTCCAAAAGACGCTGGTGGATTTGGTATTCGGTCATTTCAAGACACCGCTTTGGTATTCTCTTTATCGATAATTTGGAATCTTATCTCCGGAAAGCGGTCATTATGGGCTTCTTGGATACACCATTACCTGATTCGAGATTCCACTTTTTGAGACCTGACACTCACGTCAAATGGATCTTGGCTATGGAAAAAGTTACTTCAAACGCGGACAATAGCGGCAAACTTCCTCCGCTTTAACATTGGTAACGGTAATCGTACTTCATTCTAGTTTGAGAATTCGACAACTTTGGGGCCTTTGTATAATCTTGTAGGTGAAAGGGGCATTCGAGAACTTGGTATTGCACGTCATTCAACGGTTTCCGAAGCCGTAATAACCAAGGGTGGCGTGCTCGTCGATCGTGCATTCCAGCTTTACGAAAACTCCGCGACCAGATAGTTACGCTGCCTTCACCAACTGCATCCGCAGGTCTGGACATGGTACTGTGGAAACATGGACAAAATAATTACAAGCCTAGCTACTCCTCCTCTCAGACATGGTCACAGCTAAGTCGTTCATATCCTAAGATCCTGGCTCTCTACTATTTGGTTTCCTCAATCTATTCTGCGGTTTGCGTTCATCTCTTGGCTTACTGTTTTGAACAGGTTACAAACCGGATGTCGGATGCGAGCATGGGGAATTCACCAACCGTGCCCTCTCTGCGGGGAACCGGACGAGACACGTGATCATCTTTTCTTTGCATGTCCATAATCATTTACGGTATGGTCTGAGCTGACAGCCAACCTTTTGCATTGTTGTCTCAATCCTGATTGGACTTCAACGCTTACCTCACTACACCAGTCTTCCTACTCTTTACTCGATCGGACGCTACTACGATTATGCTTTCAAGTCGTGGTGTATTACATATGGCGTGAACAAAATAGTCGTCGTCATGGGAACAGTCCCCAACCAGCCTCTCATGTCAAGCTAACAATTATCCGAACAGTCCGTGACCGCATACATAGTCTCCATCTCTTGCCAGACTCGTCACTCTCACGCCTAGGACTTCGCTGGAATGCACTACATCCATAGTCTCCATCTCTTGTCGACTTGTATTATGGTGTTTTTCCTCTGGATTAATTTCTTGTAGGCGTTGAATCTTCTCGAAATTCATTTCGGATTTGGAAACCGCCATGGAAAAAGTACCGGAGAAACGATGTAAGTAGTGAAGATGGAGAGATTGCTAAAAGTAAATGGGATTGTATCAAGATCATTTCAATGTCTACAATTGTTATGAAGACTCTGATACAGACTAATTGGTATCAGATTGTCAAATTTCCAGAACTAGTTTCAGAAGCAATGGATTTTACTGATGCATTTCGAAAAAACCTCAACAATATAGGCGTATGAATTGCATCGGAGTTAGATGGTATCAAAGAAAATAAGATAGCATATATATAAATCTGTTAACGTATAAGACGTTCTTGACCATAATGCATCGTAACCCTTACTTTTTAATTTACTAATTTCATTATATGGCGCACATATCTGCTTGTGTAATAATTTGTATTCTTTAGTTTTGTATATGACATTGTATCTTGATTCATTATCAATGAAATTTGTCATTAAAAAAAAAGAAAAAACAATTATGGGAATATCAAAGAAAAGGAAATGCAAGTTCTCAAGAGAAAGAAAAGGGGATTGCTAGGTTTTGGGCGTGTATATAAGGAGGCTAAAAGTGTGGAAGAAAGTTTAACACTTTTAACCGTTCTTAATTGGGTGAGGGTTTTTCTAAAAGTTGTTCAAGAGAGTATGTGAGAGACATCTGGGAAGAACATGGGACACAAGAATAAAATCGAGGTGTCTGTTAGGACGTGAAAAGTGTCTAAAAGGTGTGTAATAGAGATTAACACTTTTAGTCACTTTTGTTGGGATTTGGGTTTAGGTTTTGTTTGTCCTTGAGAGGTTGTGAGTCGTATGGGGAGTGAACAGGGGGGAAAATGTCAGAATCGTGTAAGTGTATCAGTAGGGTAACTTACATTACAAGTGTATAAATAAATTTCTTGTAAATATTTTGAGGAGTAAATAACAAAGTTTTGTTATTTGTCAAACATGTGTGGTGTTCTCCAAACTTTCATGCTCTGCTATGATATGTTGGAACTTCAATTTTAACAAGTGATTGAACATCACTTTTTCGGTGAGTATTCCGGCAAGGTTGTTGCCCGGAATAAACGGATTATGAGTTTTTTAGAAAGATTGTAGCTAGGACTACAAGATGGACTACTCATTTGTTAAAATTTAAATCATAATGAATGAGAAATGTGAAATCAAAGTATGATGTTTTAAACATGAAAAAGTCAACAAAAACATTTATCTAACATTTCTTAGAAGTTTAAGTTTCTAGTGGTATATATATAGTATCTCATTTCATACTCATAAGTGAGTAGCAAGTGAGACTATGCATGGTGGAAAAGAGAGAGGAAAACCACGCGCGCGCCGCCGCCACTCGCTCGGCTCGGCACGAGCACGGGTCCATCGGCTCATCAAGTCTTCAAACGTGAATTCCAAAACTTAAGGTCTTAAAACGTTTGATACTCTATCCATCAATCCGTCACTGTAAGTGTCTCGAGATTGTTCGCATTACTTACGTTCATTTTAAATCTGATTTTTGGTGTGGTAATCGGATTTGCTAACGATTTTATCCTGGGATTCACAATCGTATAAAACCATCTCACTATGGGAGTTTGATCGAATTAAGGAAAGAAATGAAATCTCGACTCCGTTTCTCCTTGTTTTCTCGGTTTTAATCACTGTTCGTAACTCATGTTTCCGTTTAAACATCGTTCTCTTCAATTCAGTTCTTGCGGGAATAAGAGTCTTAATTCACTTAAATTTTCTCTTTCTTTGACGTTAAACCGGATTGAGTTATTCACACCTTTTTTCTTCGGTGTTTCATTGGACTAAGTTCATCCGCATCGTTCTTCGTTTTCGACTATATCTTACTATATAAACCGGAACGCATTTAACGTAGATGCAACACGTAAGCTAAATTATAATTTATAAGATCGTGACATGTGTTATCGTTAATTAATATTATGACATGTGTCAACATAGAATTTTAAACTAATGGAAATCTTTTTATTGTTTTTTTTCCTTCTGATTTTATTAAAGAAACATAACTTAATACAAACAGACGATCTAAGCCCGAGAGGATTACGGGAGACAAAGCCGGCAGGACGAAAACTCCTCCGGAGCCAAAAGCCCAAAAGAGGAAAGAATAATACAACCAAGGACATTAAGCAAAACAAAGCCAACTAAAAGATAACAACAAGAAAAATGAAAACTCTAAAACTCAACCGATTTTAAAACCGCGAGATGACAACCTTTGACAACGATAACCGCAAAAACCTCCGATGATCCATTCTAGCGGGAACCAAGATCCTCCTATGGTGAATCAGACTACCTCAAAGGTGAAGAAACTACAGGCTAATAAACCGAGAGGTCATAATAGATGGATCATACCATCAACCTTCCGAAAAGGCTAGTCGAAAGAAACCCGACCTTTGGAATGCCAAAGTAGCCAGCCATAAGAATAGCCCTCGAACTGGGCTTCAAAGTAGAGACAAGGAGCGACCAGGACCTAACCAGTTGAAGCGATTTCGTGACCGAAAACCACTACGATCGAAACCGGTAAGGAACGAAGGAAAGTCAACAAACGGATAACCAACCACTGAGCTGAAAGAGAACTCAACTAAACTTGATGATACCAAAAGCTAGCTAGCTTTACCAATGCCACAAGGAACCCACGAATCCTGATCAACCTCACCAAACCAAAACCAACACAACGCCACCAACTACACCCGGTCAACATAAACAAAACCAACGCAACAGCAGATCTGACCTAAGAAATGAACCAACACACGACCACGAACACCAAGAAAAGAGAACCCTCACCACCCATGGACGAAAAACAGCAACCAGGACGAAGGAAGAAGCGCTGCCACGTCGGATTGAAGACGACAACCACAGTAGAAGGCCACGCTCCACCGCAACAGAGAGAACCGCCACCTACGCCGCGACGACAACCCAAACGCCGGTGCTGGAAAGAAAATCAAACCTGATGAAAGCACGCCAGTAAAACCGTCGCGTCAAGAGAGCCGAGGAGAAAACAGCCGCTCCAAGATCTGCGGGAAGAGAGAAGGCTAACGACGATGAAACCGAACAGAGCCCAGGATCCCACCGAAACAAACGAGAAGAAAAAGCAAGAACAGAGAACAAGAAAGAGGCGCCGGCAGAGCTAAGTTGAAGAAAGCTTTGTAAAACGTGCATGAGAGAAAACCCTAGAAGATATTTTTTTTTTACCTCTTAATCTTTTTATTGTTAGTTTATTACTTTTCTCGAAATAATAGAATTACAAAAAAGGAAAGAGTTATTGTTATTCTAAATAAAAATTACACAAACATTTATAATATAAAGATTATAATAACCAAAAATATAAAATAAAATAAAATATATAGATATATATATAATTGTTTCTCATAATTTTGATAATTTAATTTTATTATAGATAATTATAACTATAATTTACAAAAAAATATTATAATAACTAAATTTTAATGTTAATGTCAATTATAATATATAATCACATGAATTATTAATTTTAAATCTAAATAATTTACTTTTATCCGCGTATCAAGCGAATCTAAATTTAGTTCGTATATAAACTTGAATAAAACTAGACCAAACTAAGTCAAAACTGACTATTAGGTTCCATGATTTGAAAGTTTAGTTTCGTGGCAATAGTCCTAATATTTGGTATTGACATGTATGTTTAATCTTATTGATAATTATGAGACTTTACTAATTTTGCACATTGTATATTGTTGTATTCTTATTGGTTATAAGGTTTAGGGCTACTTGAGAGAACTTTGTATATAAGGCTAAGATTAATGATTGAATAAACGACGGCTTGATATTCATTGAACGTAATTTTTCATGGTATCAGCGTACGACCTAAACTAAAAAAACTCAATTTTTCTTCTTCTCGATTCACGGTTCCTCTCGGCTTAACTGACTCGTGCTTCGATTTCTATCATGACTTCTCAACCTACTCACAAAACTATCTCTCCATATGATCTCTCCTCCAACGTTAATCCAAGAGAAATTATTTAGCATCCTCTTCTTAATAGATCAAATTATGATGACTGGACATTGAATCTCCGAATTGCACTTAGCTCTCGCAAGAAATTCAGGTTCCTCGATGGATCAATTTTCCAAACCCGCAGCGACTTCTCCAGAACACGAAGACTTATCAGCTAATAACCATTTGTGGTTGGTTGGATCAAGCAAACAATCGATCCGAAATTACGTTCAGTTATCTCTACTCGCGAAGTTGCGAAAGATCTGTGGGATATAATCAAGAAGCGCTTCTCTCTGAAAAGTGGAGCATGGTTACAACATCTTTGGAACGCTTTGGCTAATTGCAAACAAAATGGAGCATCAATCGATGAGTACTTCGGCCATCCCACAAAGCTATGGGACGGTATTTTTCAATGTATGGTGACTAAAAGGTGTTCATGTGGTCTCTGTACGTGTGACTTGAATACTACTCGCGATAGATAGATCAAGACACTGCGAATACATGACTTTCTCACTAGCCTAGATGATGCAACACACTGTGTCATTAGGTCTCAAATTTTTTGTAATCACGCCGTTTCCAGACCTTGATACTATTTATCATACTGTCGCACATAATGATACTCTCCAAACAAATATCACAAACAAAGTCTCTGTTATGAGTTTTGCATCACAAACTCAATCTGGTCTTCAACAACTGCAATGAATGCAGCAGTTCCAAAATCATAATTATCGTAACTCATCTTCACCAGGTTCTCAATTCACGTCGGGTAATCGAGATACAACAAGAAAATGCTTTGTATGCGGTCGCATGGGACATGAAGCAAGTGGCTGCTTCAAAGTCATCGGCTTTCCCGGCTAGTGGGGTGAAAGACCAACGTCTCAGACCTTTCAAGCAACATCCCAACAACGCAATCGCAACACCAATCCGAGAGCCAATGGTACACAAGTAGTCACTGCAAATTTAGCTTCACTTGGCTCTGCAACAGCACTCTTGGATCATGATAGGCAGGAACTAATGGGCATCTTGGATGATCAATGGCAGCTCATACAACGGGTCATCAATTGTGGCAAAAAAATGATAAACTAAGCGGTAAGAATGATGAACCAATTTGGATTCTTGATACCGGAGCAACTCATCACATGACGGGTTCTCGCAAACTTCTTTACAATGTCAGATTAGTAGCTTCGGTGTTGGTTCTTCTACCTGCACGAGAAATTGTTCTCTCTTCTCAACAAGGACTGGTTCATTAAACACCAAATCTGACCATGAATAATGTTTATTTCCTTGATGGTTTGCATATGAATCTCATATCTTTCGGTCAATTTGTGACTGATAATTATGTTGTTGGATAAATAACATATAAGTTGATGGTTTTACAGGACCGTACAACGAAGACGCTGATTGGAGTGGGTGAGAGAGAGGGAGAGGAACTGTATCAGTTTCGCGCGATTTCTGCAATCACATCTTTGCAGAGTACGGTTTCAAAAGAATTTGTTCCACACTTCGTGTCACTGTTGCAGTTCTAGGAGTCTCAAAGTCAAGTAGTTCTTCTTTAATTCAAACTTGTGATATTTGCCTTAGAGAAAAACAAAAGCGAAATTATTTTTCATACAGTTACAATAATGCAAAAGTGATGTGATTTGATACATGTTGATCTATGGGGTCCTTATTGGACTACAACGTTTTGTGGAACAAATTATTTTTTGACGATTGTGGATGATCACTCACGTTCTATTTGGCTCTATCTCTTGGCTAACAAATCACAAGTTTCTCAATATATCAGGGAGTATGTTACGATGATTGAGAATCAATTTTCTAAAAAGATCAAGACAATACACACCAATAATGGACAAGAGTTTCTCGCACTAGGTTCTTATTTGCAACAAAATGGGATACATCATGAAACATCTTGCATTTACACTCCGCAACAGAATGGTAGAGCAGAAAGAAAGCATCGACATATCCTCAATGTTGCTCGAGGTCTACGGTTTCAAGCTCAACTCCCGATTGAGTATTGGGGAGAATGTATCCTCACTGCGGGATATCTCATAAATCGGACACTTACATCGGTGCTTAACATGTTGACTCCATTTAAAAAATTGTATGGTAAAGCACCCTCTTACTTGCAATTACGTGTTCTTGGATGCTCTGCTTTTGCACATAATACCAATCATCGGGGAGACAAATTTGCGTCGAGGATTCGGAGATGTATATTTATTGGTTACCCATACGACAAGAAAAGATGGAAACTTCTTAACTTAGACACGGACCAAATCTTCGTGTCCTAGGATGTGGTTGTCCACAAACATGTTTTCCCGTTCCCACTTAATGCAACTACACCTGAATCAGACGTGATCAAAACATCCCCTGTCTTTGGAACATAAGAATATGAAGCAATTCCTACAGTCATGCAACAGCCGGATCTTGTGCCTCCAATAATCATAATCATGCCTGAAGAACAAGCGCTTGTTCTAGCTGAAACAGTTTCAATTACACAACATGTCATCACAACAACACGACAGCCGAGACGACGACTTTCGAATAGTCGACTAAGAAGTTATGTTGTTGGCTCTGCATCAATATCTACACCTCTCTCTCTCGTCTACCAAACCTGATCAACGCTCTTCATGTACCCCTTATGCCTTATCTAATTATTTGTTTAATGACAGGTTTTCAGCTCCGCATCAATGCTACATGATTTCCCTTCAAACTCGCACTGATCCATGTTCTTTTAAAGACACAATGAAAAATGAAGTCTGGTGTCAAGCAATGGGAAGTGAGATAAACGCCTTAGAAAGGAATGATACTTAGCAGCGATAACACTTGCCACCGGGTAAGAAAGCACTAGGCACCAAATGGGTATACACGACCACGCTATGTTCCGATGGCTCAATCGAACGTCATAAAGCTCAATTAGTGGTGCTTTGAAATCATAAAAAAGAGGGTATTGACTTTACAGATACTTTCTTGCCGGTAGCTAAGATGAAAACGGTTTGAATGTTCCTTGATTCTCCGCAAATAATAATCATGAAATTCATCAAATGGATGTTCATAATGCTTTTCTCCATGGAGATTTACAGGATGAAATATATGTCAAGATCCCGCAAGGCTTTGCTTCTCTTACAGACACGAGAGTATGTCGTCTTTGAAAGTCTCTCTACGGTCTCAAACAAGCCCCTCAATACTGGTTCTCTAAGCTTGTTGATTTCCTTCTTACCTATGGGTTTCGACAAACTAGATCAGATTATTCCCTCTTCGTACTCACCAACAAACAATTTTCTTTGCCAGTTTTGGTGTATGTCGATGATCTAATTATCTCAGGCGATTCACAATCAAAGATTAAGCTATTCAAAGAGTATTTGGCGTCCTGTTTTTTACATGAAAGATATGGGTCGACTAAGGTATTTCTTAGGCTTGGAAGTTGCAAGAAAAAATGAGGGTATATACTTGAGCCAGCAGAAATTCGCCACCGAGATAGTATCGGACTTGGGTTTGCTTGATTGTCGGCCTGCGGGATCTCCTATAGACCAGTACCATCGTTTTTCTCTAGCTATGGGATTATCACTCTCTGATCCACAACCTTACCGACGCTTATTGGGTCGCCTAATATACTTGCTTGCCACATTACCAGACTTATCATATGCAGTCCACATTCTATCATAGTTTATGCAAGATCCGAAAGAAGAACAATGGCAAGCGGCACTTAAAGTAGTGCGGTACATCAAAGGGACTCTCGGCCAAGGAATTCTCCTTAGAGCATAATCTCCTCTTCATTTGACCGGCTGGTGCGACTCATATTGGGCCTCTTGCCCGTTAACCAGAAGATCACTCGCAGGTTGGATCGTCCAGCTTGGTACATCACTGATTTCATGGAAAACAAAGAAGAGAAAATAATCTCTTGTTCCTCTACCGAAACTGAACATCGAGATATGAACGTTGTCATGAAAGAGTTAAACTGGGTAAAGGAACTTCTTCTTGATCTCGGTTACGATCACACAGAGCCAATGACCATTAAATGTGATAACAAATCTGCGAATCATATTAGTGCTAACCCGGTTTTCCATAAAAGGACAAAACACATAGAAGTTGACTGTCATTTTGTCAGGGACGAAATACTTCGAGGAGTGGTTCAAACAACTCATGTATTATCCAAAGACCAGCTCGCCGATATACTCACTAAAGCACACAGCCGATCGGAATTTGAAAACTTCATCTTCAAGTTGGGCATTAGAAATCACCATGCTCCAATTTGAAGGGGGGGGGGTATTGGGATAATTATGAGACTTTCCTAATCTTGCACATTGTATATTGTTATATTCTTATTGGCTATAAGGTTTAGGACTACTTGAGAGAACTTTGTATATAAGGCTAAGCTTAATGATTGAATAAACAACGGCTTGATATTCATTAAACGTAATTTGTCAAATCTCCCACGATAAAATTTAATCGGCACTGTTGACAAAAAATGTTTCATGGTTAAAAGTTTATAAAACCAATAATTATGGTATTACAAAATTTACAATAAAATCTTATATTGGATTAATAGTTATTAGTAAGTGTGGATTTAACTTAATTAAACCTAAAAACTGGCTCAAATGTAAGATGATTACTACACACTTATATATTAATCTAAAAATCTTTTGACTTTGGATCGACGTGGAACAATTTACATTCTGATACACTCCCGTTCATGCTTAGACTGGAAATTTAAAACATGAAATATGTTGGTTTAGATGTTGACTAGAGCCGTCGTAGTTTTAATACCATCAAAGCAATGTTTTGATTTCTCGTATTGGAAACCGAACTTGGATTTTGTATTGGGTCATGGGTCAATACGGATTGACCAGATTCGATCGGGTTTGATAATTTTATTGAATTTTTATATGTATATAAAATTATCATTATACCTGATTACATTTAATTTTTTTCATAATCATAAATTTGGACAAAATAAATCTTTATAATAATGAATAAAAACATATGTCAATATTTTAAATCTAAAATCCATAAAAGTACTATGAAAACATAATAAACTAAGTTATATGGAGTTCTATTGTACACATGACACTTAACTTTTGTTTAACTATTTTGTTGAATATTTTAATAGGTTATTACTAACACTAAATTTTATTATATATCTTAAAAACTTATTAGAAACCATTAAAATTTGAAGTTAATGAAAAATTAAACTTGTTTTAACACGATTCAGTTGGTTCGTTAGTTCTTGGGTTTTAACGGATCCAACCGAAGTTGTTCGATTAGATTTAGATTTTATTGTCAACCCAAACCGGATACTCCTCTGCTTTAAGGTTGAACCCGGCCGGACTCTCGGACCAATCCGGTTTCAAATACATTGCATTAAAGTAAATGTAAACCTAACTCACACCGAAATGTTTATTCAAGAATAGAAGATTCCCAACACACTGATATATTAGTGTAAAAATCTTCAAAAATAGTACAACTTACATTAGTGACAAAAAAAAGTACAACTTACATTCTAATAGAGACTATAGATTTGTATGAATAGAACAGTAGATCACTAATAAATCTCAAAACTTTAGAGATTATTTTGTGACTAAAACGGAAAACTATAAAGAATTTTATTTAAAAAAACTTTAAAGTTCATTTACAAAAGGTGCGATTGTATATGCTGTAGCTTCTCCATTCGTGTATTAACAAAGTTAGTGGATCTTTCATTTGTTTCGATATTCTATTCGCAAAGGTCCTGAAGCAATTACTTTAAAATATGTCACGCATAGAGATCCATTGAGATTTTGTCAGATTCATTGAGATCTGCAGATATCATCTACACCTAACTTTTGTTTGCTTTATCTGCATCGAACTGATATATATAAAATACGAAAAGATAACGAAAAATAAATAAATTAAGTAATCAGATTCCGAGGAAGTAAAGCCAATACAAAAAATGTAAAAAATCATATATGTCTTGATTTTTTTGATCAATGGGATGCAAATGCAACCGATCTATTTAATTTAGTATGTAAATTTGGTTAGAATCAAGTAGTGACGTAACATGGCTTAGAATTTTGCGAAACGGCAAGGCTCAACTCATGTCACTTTCAAGATTCGCTTACGATGGACACTAAAAATATCTGCAGATTTGTTTATACTCGATATGTTGTCCTCCGGTAAATTATTTGGAAGCCTAACCCCATTCAAATGAGATAGCTCTTTTAATATTTTAAGATTATTTCACTTTTGAAACTCTATACAGCTGCCACGTGTCTATACATATCAATTTTAAACCCAAACCATAACACTAAACCATAGATGCCATAACAAATCTCATCAACTCCGATTATACCAAAAATGTCCACAATAAAAATGTACTAACTTTGCTCGCCAACTAAATAAATCGTGGTGAACATTTCCGAATCTCTAGTCACTTTTGTATTATTTATTCTTTCAGTAACCATTAATAACTTATTGTAAAGAGAAAATTACCATGAATACTATAATTGTTGTTGAAATTAGCTCATATACCATATTAGCCCAATATTATTATCTATTCCATTTTCATATAACCGTTATGACGTTTTTGCCCTTCATTATTCGGTTTCCTTTCTACTTCGATAACCGCGAAGATTTGATTTTTAAAAAACTTTATTTCCAAACTGAAATTGTCCTGAACAACCACATCGCAACTTTATCTACTGTTGCCATAATTTTCGATAACCTCCTCTTTCCACTCCTCCATTACTACACTCTCTCTACACCTCTGCGTCTTCTACTTTCGAAATCTCCAAAATCTTCATCTTTTTTTCTTAGTTACAGAAAAAATCTCTACCTCTGTTTATTGTTGTTTTGATATCATCCTTCTCAAATCTCAACATTTGTTTATTCTACTCTCATAATCATCATTTTTTTTCTTAGTTACTATAAAAACCATGGCATCATCTAGCTCAAGAAAATCTTTACGAAAGGGACCACCTCCGAAACCGCATGCAACTGAGGGGACGACCCTAGAAACTGTCCCCGAGACCGGATCTAAAGATTTTGTCTTCACCCCTTCTAATCTTCTGCCGAGACTGTTAGCCACCGATCGATACCCTCCAAGCGGCCGTATCAACTCTTACACAAAGCTAGAGTTCCTGTTAGATTTGGTAGAGGCACTGAGAGGTACACCAGATTTGACATTTTTGAAGGCTTCATGTTTTGGACCACTTTTAGAACTACTAGTTCAGAAGTCGTCTTTATCTGGAAAACTGGTCCACCAAATGCTTTGTAGATCTCTCATTACAACAAAGAAAAACAAGATGTGTTTCATTTTTGGTGGGTAGACTTTTAGATTTTCTCTCCGAGAATTCGAAATTGTAACAGGATTACCATGCGGTCAATATCCTGACCATCAAGAGTTCCAGAGATTACAGTCACCCATTGATCCTAAGAAACCATACTGGAATATTCTTGATATGTTAAAGGACATTCTTGATATGTTAAAGGAAGACAGTTGTTTGCCTCAGTGGGACCGGATGTCGTCTTGGCGTTGAAGGAGGCTTGCATTTATCGTAATAGTGGAAGGCGTCCTCATTTGCAGCAAACAGCCTGTTCGGGCCACCTCCCCTATTGTCGAGATGGTGAAGGACCTTGATGCGTTCCTTGGGGTCGGGAGTCATTCTCCCTTACGTTGAGAATGGTGAAGTTGGGTGACAAGTTCAAGACTACCAAGGGTCTGGAAGAAAAATTCAACGAGTCTCACACTGTCACACACGGATGCCCCTTGCATTTCAATTGTTTTTTTTCAAAGCAATTCCTGATCTTGAGAGATTCCTGTCTGATCCGGATGATCAGAACACGTTCACCAATTAATCAGTCCAAAATTTATCAGCTCTGAAATTGTTTCACAATTCGAAGATCATGGAGGTGGAATACATGGACAATGTAAAGTTTAACTAGACAACATTCTCATACACCTTCACCATTTTGGTATCTGTTTTGTAAGATAGTGTAAAAGTTTCTAAATTTTCTTCTTGTTGTATCGCAACTTTATGTGAAGCCTTACATGGACGACACATACCAGATAATGGACGAGAACGTAAATGATTGGGAAGACGAGGTGGTGGACAAGTCTGTGGAGTACTTGGAACTTCTAATATGACATGAATTTAAGTTTGCAAATGATATATGGTCCGGGGGAAACACCAAGTGGCCGTTGATTGTGGACTATCTTTTATAAGGAAACTTCATTAGGTGGACCAACTCTCATTCAGAAACAGGTGGAACAGGTGAAAGCTTTGTCCAGAGAGAAGGTAACCCCAACTAATCTAATAATGTACGTGGCAATTAAAACATATCTAAGACATTGTATATATGTTGCAGGCACCGATCGAACAAGAAGATCGAGTAACAATTGTACAAGATCATGTCCATGGAGATGGACAAAAGGGTAGAATGCAACGCAGAAGAAGCACAAGGTACAGAGGAAAAAGCTTTACCGCAGAAGAGAACAAAAACAAAGGCTTGGTAACAGAGGAGGTAAAATTACTCTCTTAATTTTCAGGGAAAAAATTTTCAGTTGTAAGATGTCCACACCATGTCCATAAAAATGTTAACATGTTTGAGGAGACACTCGAAAAGGATGCAGATGGCATGGTTGATCATGGCAGTGAAGCTAACCCTACCAGAGATGAAGAGAACAAAAACAAAGGCTTGGTAACAGAGGAGGTAAAATTACTCTGTTAATTTTCAGGGATCAAATTTTCAGTTGTAAGATGTCCACACCATGTCCATAAAAATGTTAACATGTTTCAGGAGACACTTGAAAAGGATACAGATGTCATGGTTGATCATGGCAGTGAGGATAACCCTACCAGAGATGCAACTGATGAGGTAGCACAGAAGTCAAGAGAAAAGGTAGACAATAACCCAAGAAGGAAACATGATATAATATGTTACTGAGTGAGCTAAACGTTGTAATCATAACGTCCATAGGCTCTCTTGGATGCACGTGTTGCAGAGCTTATGTTGGCTGAACGTCTAAAAGAACCACCTGAAACTCGATGGCCTGTTTATGCATTTCAGGTAGCTATTGATTAATTCACATGCTTATCTGTTTTTTTGACTAACCATCGTAATTTATGTGTTGAGTAGTCAGATGTTGATTATGGAAGTGATGTTAGCAGTGCTCCATTTCCTGGCGAGAAACCTAATTTCAGTTCCGAATATGAATTTTATGTAGACGTCACCCCTCTAAGTGCCCCAAATAACCAACCCACCACACTGATGAACATGGTGAATATTTGTATTATTTTCGTATAGTACTTATGTAGTAAATCATTCAATCAGTTCTGATGGACGAAATCTGTTTTTGAATTCTTATGCAGAACACATCCACGAAATATGTTGTACATGCTAAACCAGGTGACGTTAACACTAAATCGGCTAAAGATCCCACACAAGATTGTGCTGGGATGATGAAACAAGGGAGACACCGATGGATGTTGAAGAAAATCAGCCGGAGAACAAGGTACTTTCCTTACCAAAGATAGTAAGCAGTGATGGACAACTCTCATTGATGTCCATATGTTCAGGAAACTGAGGATTCCGAGGAGGACTCCAACGAATTTACTGATGAGGACGAGGAGATCATAACAGTTGCTTAGTTGAAACATGCTGGGAAAAGACCAGTTCAGACCCCCGAATTATGCATGCAAAGGATCAGTAGCCGTCCCAATAGACACCGCCAAGTAGTGACGTCCATTTCTGTGGTTGAGCCAATCCCTGTCCATGAATCTTTTGAGAGAGTTGATGTGGCATTGAAGAAGAAATTCATGGCTGAATTGAAAAAATACAAGGAGAAGTAAGTTAGACTCTTATTTATTTTGTTACCAAAAACATTATATTTTTGATCTTAACATATTTTTGTCTGTAGGAGTTACATGGTAGATGGGTATCCGGTAATCCGTTCTATTTTTAAGGACATAGCAACCCTGCGGAAGTGGATCGATACCCCTATGAGTACAGACAACGTCTATTAATATTACTATACACAAACAGATTATTAACTGTTACCTTATATTTCTACAGCATGTTGAAGCACTTTTGAGTCTTATATGGCGTAGAGTTGGGGATTCTTTAGTTCAAGCCCGAATTGCCATCCTCAAAAGTTGGTTCATTCGCTTGCTCGTTGAAGAACATCATCAATACATAAGCAAGGGACTGCCACCTTCTTGGAAGTGGAACGGTACCATCAAGAATACGTCCATGGATTTGTGCCAAGTCGATACAACAAAATACTATGGTACTCGCATATTGATATTGTCTACGCGCCTATGAATTGGGGTAAAGAGCATTGGGTTGCTCTTGTAATCCACCTTAAGGAAGGGAAGATTGAGATTATGGATTCGGACCAGAGTGCATACACTGAGGATCAGGTCGACGAGTTCATGCACCCGGTGAAAGAAATTTTAGGCATGGTCGTGAACCACTTGGTCAAAATCGAAGATTCTTTCATTCACGTCCCTGATATGTTCACACATGCTCGAGTCCCTCTAGTGCCGAAAAATGAAAGGTTTGGAGACTGCGGTCCATTAGCTGTGAAGTTCATTGAGCTTCATACACAGAAGATTGATTTCAAGGTACTCTCGGAGGAAATGCTAGACAACATGCACACTCGGTATGCAATCGATCTTTACGAAGAATACATTCATCCCATCAACTAGCTTGGTTACGTTTCTTAACTCCTCTTTTAATCTGATTAAAATCTTTTCATAACTTTTCTCTCTGTTTGTTTTCCCTATAACCCTTATCAAAAGCGACAATGTAATATATTTTAAGTGCCTATCTTAGTAGCTACTAATCATTTGCAGTCACAATTTTGTTGAAGGCATTTTGTTGTCAATGGACAAAAATAAAGAAAAACTAATATTCAGTTAATAACGACAAACACAAATATGCACAACCTCGTGACATTGTCCATTATTTTATGTCCCAAAAAAACCACAAAAATTCAGCATTTGATACACCATAGACCAGAGGGAATGTCTGTCCCCAACCAGACTAAGAAACTAAGACGACTATACTGTTCATAAATCCAGTACATCCATAATGTGAAAACAAAATATAATGAGTCCCTAATACCAACAAACACAAATACTAACATGCACTTATAATGTTATATTGTCCATCAAATTTTGTCCCCTACAGACAAAAAAACATTCCGCAACTGATACACCATCATCCAGATGGAATTTTTTTCCCCAACCATACCAAAATAAAAAGACGTTCACACTGTTCAAAAGATTACTACAATCTCAGCGTTCAAACAAAATCTAATTTAATAAAAGGTTTTTAACTTTTTCTGTCTCGTTATGTAGTCAATGGACGAAAACTAAGCATGACAAATAAAATGTTGCAATATTAGAATTAACATGAGAATACTTAACAACGACCAATACCAAAATGAACTTCTAGTGTTACATTGTCCATTAGAACATTACAATACTTCCAATATTACACATTCTTTGTCCCCAATAAACCAAAAAACATTCAGAAGTCCATACACCACAATCCTGAGGGAATGTCTGTCCCCAACCACCCAAAAAAAAATCAAGACATTCACACTGTTCATTTGATAAGTACACTGAAAGTGTTAAAACAAAATATAATCTACTGGCTCCCCATTAATTGCTTCTAAATTGGGTTTTTGCAACTAACCCTATTATGGCCATGTTGAACACTTTCTCTTCATCTTTCATGTCCCTTTGCCACCCTGCATATTATACATTAGTATGAAGACGTATCAAACTGTATTATCTAATTACAACATGAAACTAACTTACTATGTGTTCCCCTCGCGATGGTATCCTAGTGATCCTTGGTCTTCCCGAACCTCGCTTGGTCTTAGGTGGTTGCAGAGGATACTCGTCCATCAAGACATTTATGTCACTCTCAATCGCAGGGGGTAGAATCATTTTTGTCCATAACTTCTCCCACGTTTCCATTGTATAGCACTCCCCGAAAAGTGTGTAGATATCTACTTTCTTGATCCCAACACATGCAAGAGCGTGAGAACATGGCACTAACAAAACATCAAACACCCTACAAGTGCAAGTCCTTTTTGAAAATCTAATGTAAATACACAGCCATTACGATTATTTACTTGATATATCCACTCGGTTGCCCCAAGCACTGCATAGTCTGTTGCATCTTTAAGTTGCTCAATGAGCTGGTTCTCAATCTCAGGTGTATATATGGTGGACGTCTTCCTAGCTTTATCTCTCCGTGTGTAAAACCATTTCATCAGCATTGTACGAATGCCTTCAACCATTACGGCAATGGGTAACCCTAAAGATTCTTGCAGCACATCATTCAATGATCCTGATATGTTGCTACTCATAAGGTTGTAGCGCATACCTGAGAAGTAAGCTAGTGTCCAATGTGGGAAGCCGATGTCCACAAAATACTTTGCAAAATTCTTGTTTCGATGCTCAATCTCCTCAAACCAGTATCTAAAATCACCTACTGTGTATGCCCATGCTGTATGCGATACCATCGATGCAAGCCCATCACACTTGAACCAATGCTTAAAGTTCCTACACATATGGACACACAAGCACCATGTTTTTCTAGTGGATACACGCTTCTTAACCCAGCATATATGGCCTGGTGCCTATCAGAGATGAATATAAGATCTTCACCATCTTTAACAAATTGTGATAGCTGTAAGAAAAACCAGGTCCACCCATCTATGTTCTCACCATCAATTACACCAAACCTAAGAGGGAATATCTGATAGTTTCCATCTTGTCCACTGGTAGCCACTAGACAACTTTGATATTTCCCTTTTGTTTGTGTACCATCTATTACAACTACCTTTCGTAGGTACTTGAAACCTGCCACTGAAGCTCCCATAGCAAAAAACAAGTACTTGAATAAGGTATCCCCACCCGCAGACTTAATTGTTTTAACTGCTGTTATTGTCCCCGCATTCGTTGTCTTCAGTATTTGCAGATATGTGGACAAGGATTGGTAGCTATCTTCCTCGTTGCCTCTTGCTTTTTCTGATAGCAATCTCTTTTGTTTTCCAAGCCTTCATATAGGAAATTGTCACATTCAGCTCTGATAACACTATCCGAGGCACCTTGCACGCTCTTGGTCCTTTCTGTCCATGGGCGTATTTTTCTTTCAAAAGTTCACCCAAAATTTCAGTTGTAGCCTTCCTATTGTATCCAGTTCTTGATTACACATCGTACGTATGCTTCCTAGCTGCTGTTCTTATCTCCACATTCTCGGAGTCCTGGTGTCTAGTAGCATATATTCGCCAATCACATTTATCGTCTTCGCATACCACAATAACTCGAGTCTTGACTGAACTTCTAACTTTCGTCACGAATCTCTCTTAATTGAATACACAGAGATTTCCTTATGCAATTCAGCTTTGTTTTTAAAAACCAAACCAACATATAATGCATCTCCCCCCCCCTTTCTCAAATTCATGTTAGCTTTGTCGCTTCTAACTTGGTTGACATTGTCTTTAAAAAGGGATGGATCGATGGCAACAATAGGTATGTCCCTCGCTCCCAAATAATTAGGCTGTCCACCATTAAACACCACCACATGTCCTCCTCCGCAAGGACTATGTTCGATATCCTCAACAGAAATAGAGTTCTCCATACTTTCTTCATGTGTCCATACATTCGTCAACAGTTTCCAGTATATTTCCATCGTCCAGTGATTCACGCCCACCACCTACTTGCTGGCTTGTCTTCTCATCCGACACCACATCCGAATTTGGTCCACCAACATCCAGTGACGATTCCCCAGCCTCTAGAAACTTGTCTTGTCTTGTAAACGGCTCAATTGTCCTCATCAACTCCAGATGTCCACCACTCACAAACGTTTCTCCATCATTTGCACACATACGACCAAACGAGTATGGATCCCATTGTGTTGGGTACTCGCTATCAATCAGGGTTGTCATAAAGTCGAAGTCATAACTAGGCGACCCTTCTGAAAAATCAGCACTTGCATGATGTTCGAGTAATATTTTTTTTTTTGTAACTTGTCCTTCGTTTTCAATGGTTTCTAAATCCTGTCCACCGGATACATGTGCATTTTTGTGGGCTATCTCGATTAGAGTAACTTCCTTCAGGAAGTCCATGTCGTCGAATGGTATGTCACCATCATCTAACGACCTTACTGGATTAAATGCGACTTCTATTTCAGATGTTTCGTCCACCTTTCCTATTGTCAGGAATAAATTTTATCCATGATTTATTACTCTTTGCATCCAAAACAGTTTTAAACTATCATTCGATTCGATACTGATTGGAGGCATCTTAGCTTGCGTGAAGACGGTTGTGGAAGACTCGCTCCAAGAACTTAGAGAGAGTTTATCTGTTTGCTGGTCGCAACATAATTCACCAGTAACTTTTGACAGGTATGTTAACAAGTTATCCCCTTCTCGCAATGGCACACACTTTGCAAACACATTTTTTAACACACAACAATGCCAGCTTCCATCTTCCTTGCACTCCCAATCTCCGACAATGATTAGTACGTTCTCGTCCATTCTGAAGACCTAACGAAAAACAAAATTTCTGTTAACATCTTCGCACATGTCGTCCACGAACACACGTTTCGGCCATATATTTATACTTATTGATCCATTATAAGGTCTGGAAAAAACCAAAAAAATGCTAAAGTAAATGCTCTTACCTGCCAAACGATCTTCTTCAAACCTCTTTCCCTTATAATTTCGACAATATCTTACTATTTGACTTTATCTCTATCTTTTGGAAATATCTTGTTACCTTGCTAATTCTTCTTATTACCCGAAGGATTTTAAATTAAGCATTAATTGCCCATTAAGACAGGTCAAATCATCATGTACTCTTCCGTACGACACTCTCCGATTTGGCGCCAAAAGCTTCAGTATTTTGCAGGGGCACGGTCGTCAATTTTCCCATACCAAATGCCAAAAAAATATGGCATTTTCTAAAATCTCGGTCCAATATGGCATTTTGGGCAATGTGGCAGCCCATATATGGCATTTTCAACAATTCTCTCTATTATAAATTCATGTAGCGTTGATCAATAAATCCACTTTTATATATAAATTTTAAAAATATAATATAATATTGAATATTAACGATTTATTTTTTTGTCATGTATTGTTTATGTCAATATTACTTTTCTTCTTTTCTTGAAATTTGAAATTTACATAATGAATCTTGACAAAAAGAAGAAAAAAAATTAGGGTTTTGTCCAAGTTATTCATTACAAATTAAAGGACTTTAATGGATTAACAAATTGTAGATTTTTGGCGATTCACGCCTATTCCTTCAATTTTTCCGATTAACCACTGGAGGTTGCTAAATTCGTTTGTCAATTACTCTGTAATGCTAGTTTTTTTACAGTTATCTCTTTTTCTTTAGAGATAATTGCTTCTTTGTGCTAGTATAAATCACAATCTCCCAAGTCCTTGTTTTGTTTTATCCAGTCCAACACTACCCAATTTTCCTTTTTTATTCTTCTAATGTCTGACCGACTGTGCACCAAGATCCAGGATATCACTCTGGGTCTTGAGATGGAATCATAACCATGCCCCCAAACCTCTGTCTCTCGGCTTCCCAGGAAACACAATTCAGCCTCGTAGCCAAACTTGTCCATCCTGCCAAGCAAACTTGCGTGCGATGCTCTCTGCGTTGCCTCGTTTCTGGGGCTCCGATGATGATGTAATTGGCCGAATTTTGGAAAACAAAACTATCCAATTCCTTTTAAGAATGGAAGACTCTCTTCTCTCTGTACTTCGTCGAGGACCATGGTCCTTTAATGATTGGATGGTGGTGATCCAACAATGGAACCCAAACCTTGATGACTCTGACTTACAATTTATACCATTTTGGACGCAAATCCGAGGCATCCCAATCTAGTACTTGACCCCGAATATGGTGATCAATGTAGGAAGGAAACTTGGCCACTTTTTGGAGACAGACTTTGCTGGTGAAAGAAGCCATCTCGTGAACTTCGTTCATGCCCAGCTGCTCTGGAACATCTCTGATCCGCTCCGATTTCAGCGTCAGTTTCAATTTGGAGATTTGGTGGTCACACTGAAACTCCAATATGAAAAGCTACAAAACTTTTGTTTCGCTTGTGGTGGTCTGTCTCATGATGTCTCCGTCTGTACCTTAGGCAATAACTATCCACCAGTCTCTCCAGACAATGATGACAACGATAATGATGGTGATGATTCTGATCAGGACCTGATAAATAAAGACAATTCGAACAACAATCAGCCTGCAACAAATGCTTATCCGAGTGAAAACACAAGTAATTCTCCAAATAACAAAAAGCGAAAGGCTACAACCCCAATTAACCATCTGGAATGTCTCAGGATGAAGACTACCAGTAACAAATTTTTTTTCCTCAAACGTCAAAGGGCAGAAGCAATCGACACCAAGGTATGGCAGTTCTTTTCGCCAAACAGATTCCTAATGGAGACTAAGACTCCAGAATCGAAAGGTGAAGGTATGGTGGGCCATAAGCCACCAAAAGATGCATGTATCTCGTTTTGGAACTGTCGGGGACTAAATCAATCGACAATTCGACACCTAAAGGAGATAAAGAAGATTTATGCTCCGGTTCTGCTTTTTCTTATTGAAACTAAAAATTGTGATAATCTAGTTCGTGATGTCGCGACTAAAGTTGGTTATGAATAAGTAGGTGTATATCTCCTATTGGGCTTAGTGGGGGTTTAGCCGTTCTATGGGATTCTTCTGCAACTGTGAATTTCATAACTATGTATGTAAGAATCATGGAATGTTTTATAAATAAAGATGGCTTTTCCTTTTATGTCTCCTTTGTTTATGGCAACCCAATTCGAAACAACGAACATATTTTTGGGAACAATTACAGAGAATAAGTACAAATTGAACAGGGACAGGGATCATGTGTGGCGACTTTAATGAAGTTCTATACCCTAGTGAAAAAGAGGTGGTACACGCCGTAGTGCCCAATCACTTGCAGATTTTCAGACCATGACTTTTGTCTGTGGTATTTCCGATCTGCCGTATTCAGGAAATCATATGACCTAGGTTGGAAGAAGAAGAGGATACACAGTCCAATGCTTTCTTGATAGGGCTATGGCAAATAAGGAATGGAAGGCATTATATCCGGCTTCTGAAATTAAGTTTGTAGAGATGAATGAGTCGGATCATATACCGACTATAATTTATGTTTCATCTTCTGTTGAATCATTAAAAAAGATTCAAATTTGATTCAAGAGATTGTGATGAACCAGACTTTTACAACGTCATCCAATAGAGTTGGTTAGATGTACCACTTGAAACCTCTATAACCAATCGTATTAAGCATTGTAGACAGGCTATTTCATCATGGAAACGCAACAAAAACTTAAACTCGGGTTACAACATCAAAACTCTGAGAAAATAGATTGATTCAGGTATGTCCAAATCCAATGTCTCCACTCAAGAACTAAATGACTTACGTTCCAAATTGGCAAGTGAATACCGCAGAGATGAGATCTACTGGAAACAGAAGGCTTGAAATCAATGGCTAAAGTGTGGAGATCGTAATGCTCGTTACTTTCATACCGTAAAAAAGAATAGAAGAGCTCGTAACACTATCTTGACATTACAAGCTCATACATGAAATTTGGTTCGTGGTAACAAAGATATCGCATGTGAAGCTAAACATCATTTTACTAATCTTTTTGCTTCCTCACAATTAGTGCTTACACAGGAGATTCTTAATGCTGTCCAACCCGTCGTGGCTGCAGAAATGAACTCATCACTGATTCAGAACATTACAGAAGATGAGGCTCGATTGACGGTACTTTCAATTGGTTGCACAAAAGCACTGGGACCGGACGGATTCACAACACTGTTCTTCCAGAGATATTGGGACATCGTACAACACCAAGTCCTTAATTTAGTTCAATATTTTTTCTCACATTTGCCTAATACCAAAGAATGATCATCCTTTAACCATGAATGACTTCCGCCCGATCAGTCTCTGCAATGTTCTATAACAAAATTATTTCCAAAATATTAGTTGGACGTTTGAAACCAATTATGACGCACCTGGTTTCTGAATACCAAGCAGCCTACACGCCTGGTCGTTGCAATACGGACAATGTCTTTATTTCCGATGAAGCCTTTCATGCTCTAAAATCACAGCGGAAGTGTGCCAATGAATACATGGCAGTGAAGACAGACACTAGCAAAGCTTATGACCGATTAGAATGGACATTCCTGAAAGCAGTTCTGGAACAAAAAGGATTTCATCCGACATGGATTTCCTGGATTATGCACTGCGTTAATTCATTTTCCTACTCTTCTAGTCAATGGCTCTCCTTACCATCATTTTAAACTTGAAAGAGGTTTGAGACAGGGTGATCCACTATCCATGTATTTGTTTATATTGGCTAGTGATGCTCTCAATTCATTAATTTCAATTGCACAACAAGAACGTTCATTACAGCGTCTTCGCATAAGTGCTCAAGGCCCAACAATTTCGCATCTACTTTTCACGGACGATTCTCTGTTTGTTCTTAAAGCAAATACTTTGAATTGTGATAAACTGTTACATATTTTTCAAGTCTATGAAAAGACATCGAGGCAGGTCATCAACCTTTCTAAATCAACTATCACTTTTGGATCCAAAGTTTTTCACCACACTAGGCAATTGATTCATAGTAGATTACGGATACCTACGATTGGTGGCGGAGGTACGTACTTAGGACTCCCGGAACAATTCTCACGAGACAGGTCCTCTATGTACCGTTGCATATCCTCTCGAGTTCAAAGTAAACTTACAAGCTGGCAAACTAGATTCTTATCAACTGCGGGAAAAGAGACGCTAATCAAATCAATTGCCTTAGCAATGCTGATATATTCCATGAATTGCTTTCAATTTCCTCTAAGTATTTGTCATGAGATAGATTCCATGTTAGCTCGTTTCTGGTGGGACACTTCAAATCACCGACGCAAAATGTCTTGGTTTTCCTGGAAACGACTATCTACACCCAAGATGAATGGTGGATTGGGTTTTCGTGACATGCACCGATTCAACCAAGCTTTATTAGCCAATAAAGTATGGAAACTACATACTTGGCCTACTTGTCTGTTATATAGAATTCTGAAACATTGTTACTTCATGGATTGTTTATTGTTTAATGTTCCCATCAAAGTCAGGTGATGGCAATCTTTGCAATTTAGAACATAATTACTTCGCCCAGACCTTATTACACAAATCTGCAATGGAGAGAATACAATCATATCTTACACTTCTTGGTTACCCATTTGGCCACCTCGTGCACCTAGCCTTACCAATGCCAATTACTGTGGGCTTAAGGTAAGGGAGCTAATTCAATTTGATGAGTATCCGAAATGGAATGACACAGCTTTGTCTACATATATCGCTCCCCAAGACCACAAGCTAATTCAAAAAATCTATTTACCACACAACCCTGTTCCTGATTATCCTTTCTGGCGGTTTACCAGAGATGTCATCTACACTGTGCGTTCCGGCTATCATGCTGCTTCAGATATCTTAGACGATACTATTGACAACGACCATCTAACACAAATTTTGGTGTCTACTGAATTAGTCAGGAATATTTAGGCATCGTGTCTTCCTCCCAAGATGATGCATTTTCTCTGGAGAATAGCTTCCGGCTCTCTAGCTGTCTCGTCAAATCTCATTTTTCGACATATCAATGTCAATCCGTAGTGCATTTGTTGTGGAGCTTCAAGTGAAACACCAATGCACCTGTTTTTTTGAATGCCCATATGCCCAGGCGGTTTGGTTTCTTTCTGGATTCAACATAGCATCAAGAATGTTTGATAGCCAATCAATGGAGTTACCCCTCTTACGTTTTCTGCATTATCTAAATATAGCTCAACATGACAAAGTACCAGAGCTTCTCATTTTCTTTGTAATGTGGCGTTTATGGAAAGGGAGAAATCAATTGCTTTTTGCAAAGAAATCTCATCCTCCTCAATTCATATGGACTTGGATTCAGAGTGATGCTCATCCTTGGTCCAAGACAATGGCTAAAACTCCTTCTTCATCTTCCGATATCATCATTAAATCATGGCAGCCTCCACCTTCATATATTGCCAAATGCAATGTTGATGTCAGCATACCGGGTGATGATAGCTCACCTGGACTCAGATGGGTAATTCGTAACAATTTGAGTACTATATTACACCGTGGGTATGGTAGATTTGAAGGTAGGACAGAGATAGAAGAATCAGAAGCCACAATTTTATTATGGAGAATTCAATGTACTTGGGCATTAGGCTTTAGAAAAATTATCTTTGAGAATGATAATTTGATGCTTGTCCGAACTTTAAATTTCATATGAGGAATCTTCCTATCTAGTTAATATTAACGGACATTCATCATTGGACTATAAGCTTTGAAACTTTCGAGATACGACATATAAGCCGAGATGCAAACAATGTTGCAGATATATTATCGAGACAAACTGTAAATTTGTCTGTTGATTGTGCTTTATTTGATTGTTGTCCTAATTTTCTAATTAACCTGTAACTACTTGATGATGGTGATATTAATAGACATTTGTAGGGGAAAAAACAAATTGTAGATAATATCACTTTTATTGTCCCTGATTTCTTGTCTTAAAAATTGATCTGGATTTCAGTTGAGGCTCTAACTGTTCTCTTGTTTTGTTGGCAATAAGTATAAACTTATACCAACTACAAAATTAATATATATATATATATATATAATAAATCATTTATAACAAATACTATCTACTAAATAAAATAGAATATTTATATGAATTTATACAACAATTGAAACTAAAGTTATTTTTCATACTTTTTTGTTTTTTGAAATAATTTAGATTAATATGAGGAAATTTTTTTCCTAATTGTTTTCATTTGCAAGCGTAATTTTTTTATATATATCTAAAAACTTATTATTTTATATATTTTTTAGAGAAATTTCTTAAAGCACCTTCAAAAAATGTTCAAAATACTCGAGTTCCAAATCTAATGAGGTTCTGTTTTACGCATTTTAAAATTTCAATAAACGAAAATAAATCGGTGAGTTATTACCAAATTATCCCCAAAGACTATGGTATAATAGCTTAGAACATTATTATACTCATATTTTGCATCGATCCACCTTTGAGTGCTAGTTAGGTATCTCGTAGAAACACATAATTCTGCTAAACGGTAACTGAACACAAAATACGTTCACAGAACCACCAACTCCTCATCTTTGGATACTCCATAACATGTCCAATAGTTCAAACCATTGCAAGGTGGTGATGACAATAAGTCCAGTACCAGATAATGACTACAGCAATAGACAGAGGCTGGTTTTAGTCGTCGGAGTAATTGACAGCAAGATCCCAGTAGTGAGCAACACCAGCATCTGTGAAAACTTTCTTCGCAGCTGATTCGGTCAAGCACTCTTGTACAAGAAATCTATGAAAACTCGGTCTCCCCACGCTTCCTTGCCAAACCAACCAGCACTTGTTTCCACTATTAGCTTCTTCTTCATCTTCTTCATCTTCTTCCATCTCTTCCTTCTTCACTGCCTCATCCCAGTTTATTCGCCTTAGCATCAGCTTCCCATATCTCTTTATCGCTTTGCTCTTACCTTCAACCACAACAACGCTCATTCCCTCTGTCATCACACTACACCCTGTTAATCTGTTCTCTCTTGCATTCATCTCCACCTTGAATCTTGTTTTCGGATGTGATAGCTTGTTTATTTTGTACACCGACACAATCGTCTCCACCGTTGTTGGATCATCAAATAGCTTCCTTTCTTTCTTCTCACGCTTCTCTGCAGGAGTGAGCTTCCGTGCTGCATTCCTATCTGTATGAGCCTGTTCACGCTCAGCAGCTGCTGTGCGGATCTCTTTTTCAAGCTTAGTTGGGTCTTGGGTTGCTTCAGATCCAAGAACTTTCATTAGATTGCTCATTTTCACCTTTGATTTTGGTGGTTCAAGAAGCCCTTGTCTGATCATCTCCTGTTTCTCCTTCTCTTTTGCTAGCCGCCTCTGGGTTCGCAGTTTCTTCTGTTCCTTCTTTGTCAGTTTAAGAGGTTGGGGTGGTGGAGGAGCTGCCTCAGCAGGTGGCTCAATGGGACGCGGATGCTCAATGTAATGAGTGAGTTTTTCTATCTTTAGATGGCTTTCAGCAACTGTAATGTCAGCTATGTCGCCATATACCCCACTGGTGAGGACATTTACATCCCTGAAACAGAAAATAATTATGAGCCAAGAAAAACAATCATGAACATATACAGAGAAGAGACAAAACGAAATAACAAGACCACAAAACAGACAAGTTGCTAATTCTGCGGCAAAAGCAGACAGACCAACTATCTGGTATGCACTGGAAGGCATGCCAAATGGCTCACAATTATAAGTCAATTCATTGTTACCACATTCTACCAGTAATCACACAAGTGCTGATCACAAGAGCAATGAAGTCTCAGAAGCATTATGAGGCAAACTGCTGAGCACATATTGCCAACACTCAAAAAATTAAACAGTTGCAGTATAAGCTACACATGTCCTGGTAAAAAGAACTGAGAGAATAATTCAAAAAGGAAACAAAAAACCCTAAACCAACATGAACATAAACACAGAACACTAGAACAGTCATCTGAAGTTCACCCGTGGCTGAAAATGATGTATGTTATGGTGATTGATCACTTTCATCTCATCAAAAGTTACAAGTTAAGTTGGGTGAGTGTACTAGTGTAGTATGACTTGTTTTTTATTTTCAAAAGTATGCCATGTAAGCGTCAAATCAGATGAACATTTCAACAACTTAGCTTTAACAAAAAGTCAAGGTGAGAGAATTTACATACCACCACTCAACATCAGGGATTGGATCCTTGGGCTTCTCTTTTCTCATGACACGTTCAGATACCTCTATCAAATTTGGATTTATATCATCATCCTTTGCCTTAGCCAGATGTGCTTGCTTCACCTTCAGCTCTCTTGCTTTTGCTTCACCAAATTGACTCTAAACCAAAGATAAAAATGCGCACTGAGGCATCTGTAAAGGCCACTAAGAAGGTTAAATAGTTAAAAAGAATCTGTAGAAAAATAATGCATACCTTAAACTTTATATTCTCAGCATCTCTCGTCCATTTGCCTTCCTCAACAAACTGGAAACTCATACGTTTAGGTCTTAGAATCTTGTTTTTATCAATACCCATCCTAGGATCAAAATGGGGGTTTTCTTCTGGATCTACTTCCA
>OVBE01001752.1:0-34458 GCA_900406425.1 Iberis pinnata
AGATGAAGTAAGGATTAGGGTTTGTTGACTCAAACCTGCACATGGGCCAAAGAAGATTTGAGTCTTTAATTCTCTTAAACTTTTAGAAGAAACCTCTCCACATTAATATATTCACAAACTCCACCTTGGACTTTAATTTCTTTATCCAAATTAGATTTGAGTCTTTAAGTAAATTTCTTAGCTTTAACCCAATTTCCTTTTAAGGTTTAAAGTGTAAATTGGAAAGACAAATGAAAATGATACAACATGTTTTATCTGCGGTGAAGAAGGACATTGGAAGCGAGATTGTCTGAAAGGAAAAACAACCCGGGAAACTCTGCTAACACAGTAGCAGAACCGAAACAACCTCTAGTACTAACAATTAGTACTCTTGATACAAAATCCACAAAGGGATGGATTCTTGATTCTGGTTGTACATACCATAATACACCAGACAAAGAATTCTTATTTGACTTTGAAGAATTCGATGGTGGAGAGGTTTTTATGGCTAATAACATTCATGGCAGCATCAAAGGCAAGGGAAAGATTCGAATTCAGAATTCAGATGGGTCTGAAGTTATACTCAAGGATGTTAAATACATGCCAGATGTGAGTAANGTAGAGAAATAAGGTTGCAGGTATAAAGGAAGATACTTCAAGGTCCAAATCTATAGAGATAATAAAAAGGTGATATCAGGAAAATATCAGGAAGGAAAGTATTATCTACATGGAACAGTATCTAAAAGAGAAGGGGATACTTCTAATGCTAGGACAGAAGTCAGAAAGAAAAAGTCAAAGAAAGTGACTTTCCGTGAAAAATCACAAAAGGGTAATTCTCTATACAAGTTAAAGACAAATGATTCATTTGATCAAGGTGGAGAGGATTCTTCTAAAAGTTTAAGAGAATTGAAGTCTTAAGGGAGCAAAGAAGATTCTATGGTGGAATCGAAAGAATATTTGTCTTGGGAAAATAGAGAGATCAAACCACTTAGAAGGTGAAAAGGTTGAAGAAGGTGAAAAAGAAGAGGAAAGTTACCTGGAGAAAAGGAAGTCGAGTAAAGAATGTTGAAATCTGCAAACAAGAAGCTGGAAAGGTTGGTAAAAGTCTAAGAAGATTATTGTTTTTGAAATTGTAATGCTTATAGAAACTTATACAAAGAACCAAAACCCAGAAGGTATTAAGCTCAAGGTGGAGCTGATATGAGTTAAAGAAACTAATGTGACAAGTACAAGGAAAAGTACTTACCAATGAGACATGGAGAAGAAATCGATTCACCTACCAAAATCCAGGAATATTCAGTAGATGAATCTGCAAAATTTCTTCACCAAAGAAAGGTCTAAAAGGTTCATGAAGATACATGATATGCAGTAATAACTCAAAAGAAGCAGAAGAAATCAACAGGGAAAAAAGGGATAGATTCACAAGATTAGTGAAACTTGAAAAAGAAGAGATGAGTCGAGTGGGTTGGAGAAGGGAGAAGATGAAGTAAGGATTATGGTTTGTTGACTCAAACCTGCACATGGGCCAAAGAAGATACGGGCCGAATTGAGTTAAAAATCCGGTTGGACTTTTGGTAGAAAAGTGCATGGGCTTCATAAAGAGATGGACCAAATTTGGAAAATTTTGGCTGGGCCTATTTTGGGATCAAAGGAAATTGGGTTAAAGCTAAGAAATTTGCTTAAAGGCTCAAATCTCATTTGGATAAGGAAATTAAAGTCCAAGGTGGAGTTTGTGGATAATATGGACATTAATATATTCCAATTAGATAAGGATCCAAAAAAAGGAAATTTTCTAAATATATGGGAAATATAAGATTAGACTTAATCTTTATAAGAAATTCCATATCTTATCAGAATTAGGAATTCTGATTTCCTACAGGGAATATGAAACAATTCTAGGGAATAGGAAATACTCAGGACTATAAATAAACTCTCCCTCAATGATTCAAGGCATCCGAAAATCTTGAGCAACACAAGAGAATAAAAGCTAGAGAGCTCAAAAGAAGTTTCAAGACAAATACGACGTTATTTTGAGAGATTCTTTTGTTAGTTTTTATTAAGTGTTGTAATAGATCCCTTATCTTTATATATCAATAAAGATAAACGTTTTCCATTAAGTCTAAAGTAATACCAGTCGAATTTCTAAAGGCACACAAGAATTAGGTTTAGGAAAAAACCCCAACATTTTCATCAATAGTCGTGCTTTATCTATAATTATTGGTTGTGTGGACTAACAAAAAGAAAAGTTGTTAAATCTTGCCATTTTAAATATTTTGTGTAGAAACTTGCATACTTAATATAGCCAAAACTTTCTATTGAACTTTGCAATATGTCCAAGTTGTCTTCGAGTTATGATTTCACAAACTAGTAGTCTTTGTTTTTTTGGTCAACATATATATTTCATTCAAACTTCAAATTATATAAGCCATCGGATAGTGGTACTATCATTTGTGGTTCTAGCTAGTTTTGCATAACTATCCGCTATAGAATTTTTGTTACGGGATACATGGGAAAACAATGATGGGTTTAAGGGATCGAATGGTTGGAGGGTGTTGAAAATGTCTTGGATATAGGAGGAGAGGGTGTTGGTTGGTGTAGAAACTTGCAGGCTTGTTGGTTGAGTCGCATGAATAGCCGTTATTAGCGGGGCATTGTCACTTCTGAAGTGAACCGAGCCATATCCCAAACGTTTGGTATATTCAACGGTGAATAAAAGTGCTTCAGCCTCAATATATAGAGCTTTGTGTCTAGGCATAGTAGAACGAGAGCTTGCACATTTCTTATGGCCTCCTGGATCAAAAAGGACCCAACCAAGACCGATCGTAGAGTTTCTGTTTAGCCAAAAAACCATCAATAAAGCATGTGTAGTATGTAGCCGTCTTAGGAACATGTGTTGTGGGTAAGACGGGTAATAGTAATGGTTTGTGGGATGGGATTAGATGGGACTGTCTCCCAAGTATGTACATCTTGGACGACTCGTTGTATAACCTCGGGAATGAACCAACGTTGATTATTGAAAGCCAAGGAATTCTATGTTTTCCGTAAGCGCCAAAAAGGGAACTAGCAAGTAGAAATGAAGATTGTGAATTTTAATTAAATAAACTCGTGAGGAAGTCGGAAAGATGATCTGTTGAGATTGGGCTTGTAAGAGGTGCTAGTTCCCAAACCTCCCGAGGATATCGACATGTAGAAAAAAGATGTGTGAGGGTTTCATTCGACTCACCACAAAAATAACAGGTAATCGGAATCAATATTTCCTGACGCTAAAGGCTGGTCAAAGTCGGGAGACCATTTATGACAGAATCGCCAAAGGAGTAATTTAAATTTTGATGGGAGTTGGGATGACCAAGTGTGATGTAAAACTTGAACAAGCTGAGGATGCGTAGAAGATATAGGAGGTTTTTGTTGGAATATGGTAACCAGAGCAGACTTGGTACGTTCCATTGGTGGTAAAAGGCCATCAAACACTATCAGAAGCACTAGTTGATGATGGTCGGATGCGCAAGATAGCTGCCAGATCACCTGGATGCACAAAGGATATTAGCTTGGACTGATCCCAATTATAGGTGAGGGGATCAATAAAATAACTAGCTGGAAAATTGGGTGTTGATTGGAGAAGAGGGGATGGAGAGGTGGTCGTGATAGTCGCATATTATCATCTATATGCCAACTATTGTGGAATATGGATATGTATTCCCCATTTCCCAAGATGTGGATAAGTCATTGTTTAAGCAACTCAATACCCTCGTAAATTTCTTTCCATGTGAGACTAGATCTTGAGGAAACGAGAGTAGCTTTCAGGATATCCGTTATCTTAAAATATTTATGACAATAAAGTTGAGAGAGACGAGGGTTCTGTGAGGATTCGCCAAGCTTATTTTCCAAGTAAGGCAACATTGAAATGGGATAAGTCCCGAAAACCAAGTCCACCAAACTTTTAGCGAGTATTAATTTATGCCAAGCCAGCCAAGGAAATGAGTCCCTTGTTAGTTTAACTTCGCTGAAACTAATCTTGAGGGTTAATCCATTACTTGGTTGGGAGGTTTTTAGTCCCAGACACTTCACTAGAACTTGAATGAATAGATGGAATGTAGATTAAGTGATATGAATGAGATCTTCAGCGAGAGAACTATGAATTATTCAAACGCTTGTGTAGAATTACCAAAATATAGTGAGAGGCGGCCCCATTGACTAAGGATCTTATGGAAAATTTTATGTAGAGATTTACCTCCAAGGCAGAAATGTTCAACGATGAAAATATGATTCACCATTTCGAAAAGAGTTTGATAAAAAGGTGAATGTTTTTATTTAGAAACTTAGAAGAGTTTATGTATGGAAGAATTGTAAGAGTCACATTTGACTCGCACAAACAATAAGAAAAGAGTTTAAGTGATCTTGAAAATAGACAAGTTGAAGCAATCACATCTTTCAAAAAGTTTAAAAAGAGCTCTAGAATTCAAAGCCAAAAACAAGCGACTAGGGTTTTCAGAAACTTTTCTTCCAAGCTGCCGCCGGCCGACATGGCCGCTCCTTCTACTCATGAACTAAAGGCTTTTGAGGCTCAAGAGGGGCTCTCTCCAGTTCAACCCATTCAGAATTTTGCAAAACCTAGCTGGACTTCTATCACCAGATTTCTTTCAAACAATCTTAAACACCATCAGATCCTTGTATCCATCATTGTTGGCTCTGCTGTTGTAGATGTTTCAGAAGAAATTTTTAATGACGGAAACCAACTATAGAAGAATTTTCTTGTCGGTAAGTTCCTTGATACTACCCCACATATTGCTAAGATACATGTAATTGTCAATAAATTTGGGCTCTTAGTGACAAAACAAAGAAAATTGGCGTCCATGTCGTTGACTCAACTACAGTGCACTTCCGTATTGCAGACAGCACCATCTGTAACAAGGTCTTATGATGAGGTTTCTGGAATATTGTTGATGTATCTCTCACTATCACTGAATGGAATCCAGTTAGGGAATCCAAATTACCTATTCTCACATCGATCCCATTATGGGTAGATTTCAAGCATGTCCTGACTCAAATGTACTATGATGATGGTCTTGGTTTCATTTCTAGCGTTGCTCGACGCCCTAAACATCTCCATCCCTCAACATTTTTTTTGTAAAAATCTTGATCGAGCAAAAGTATTCGTTGAGGTCAACCTAAAACAGGAGTTACCAAAAAAATTAAACTCACTTTAAAAAGTGGTCTCATCGTCGATATTGGTGTGTTTTATCCATGGCTCTCGGCTAAATGCTTTGTCTGTCACCATTGGGGACGTGATGAAAAATCATGTACTTCACCCAAAAATCAGCCTATCTATGAGGAGGGTGAAGTAACATGGGTTGTCCAACTTCATATTCCAGAAGAAGGAACTGAAACTATCATAGGCTCCACTCTTTCACCAGATGAAGACTCGTCCAAATCTCCTTCTAATCTTGTCGAAGATCCCCCTATGATCCTTTATTGGAAGAAACGTCTAACGCCCCCCCCCCCCCCCCNGATGATGATACTTGAAATCAATATCGATTTCTCCATCATGTTTCTCTCTACGTGAAACAAAGGAGATAGAGGACTCCTCTGCTGAAGACATATGTGGCAAGAACCTAGTTGGTGTAAATTCCACCATGACTAGTCTAGCTACAACTAATGAAACCCTATATGTAGATATACCTCTTCGCCAAATTATCAAACACGTTAAAAAAAGAGTCAGTCGATTCATAGAAGACCCTACCCCCTCGCCAGTGAAAGATATAGTCTTGACTAAAAAGGGGAAGAAGGGCGCTCAAAAACACCTCTAATTTCCTGTTTCTCATGGAATTTGAGTGGCTTCAATAAGCCGCAAAAACATAAAATTTTTCATCAATGATTAACTCAGTCTTCTGTGTCCCGTATCCATGAGTCTCGGGCAGCCCGTATTAGTAACTATTCTTTTCCGGGCTGGACTTTGCTATGTAATTATGAATCACATCATCTTGGGCGAATTTGGGTCATATGGTATGATTATGTTTGTCTGACTCCAGTTTTTAAATCTGCACAACTTATCACCTGCTTTGTTTCCGTACCTTCTCTGGGTATTGATTTTTTTGTTCCTTTGTTTACGCATCCATTGAAAGACGTACTCTTTGGGAAGATTTACGATCTCATCATGAGTCTCCTATGTTGCATGGTAAACCTTGGCTCGTTATGGGGGATTTTAATGAGATAATAGCTCTCGATGAGCATTCTGGGGTTTCCTCCTTCACGGCTAGTATGTGAGAGTTTGGAAATCTTCTTACTTCTTGTTCAATCATAGATCTGACTTCCCATAGACCTCGACTCACTTGGTGGAATCACTATGACGTGAGACCAATTGGGAAGAAACTGGATCATGCTCTAGTTAGCACCTCTTGGTTATCTTCGTTCTCGTATTCTTATTTTTTTATTAATATGGTAGTATATCTGATCACGCGTGATGTCATGCTCTCCACTCCAACATTTCAGGGTCACAAACCTTTCAAATTTTACAATTTTTTTTCACGCAGACCATTCTCGTGCGACATTATTTATGTTTTCTAAGAAGCTTAGGGGGGGGAGCTTAAGTCTGTGTTGAGACAGTTCCAGAAACAGTCTGTTGGTAACTTGCCTCAATGATTTCATCAAGCATATACAATACTTTGTGACAGAGAAAATAAGGCTCTTCTAAGACCCTCTACCCAATCATTTGCCGATGACGATTCAGCTTTAGAAACTTGGAGTAATATCGCATCACTTGAGGAAGCTTATTACAAGCAAAAAATCACGGGTACATTGGATGGTCTTTGGTGATAAAGACACCACTTATTTCCACAAAATGATGAAAAATCGAGCTTCACATAATTCAATTCACCAAGTTACTACGATCTCAGGTACTACACTTACCAAAATTGAAGATATCAAGCAAAAGGCCGAATCTTGGTTCAAAGGATATATGCAACATTAGCCAACTAATTATATGGGACTTGATGTACAGTCACTCAAAAGTTTGTTCTCCTTTCGCTGCTCTGAAACGCTACGTGACAATCTTATTCGTCATGTTACCACGAATGAGATTCTGGCAATTCTCAATGCGATGCCTTCGAATAAGTCACTTGGTCCAGATGGTTATACAAAGGAATTTTTCATTGCCGCTTGGTCCACTGTAGGCCCATACTTTCTCATTGCAATACAATCTTTCTTTCAGAATGGATATCTCCCAAAAGGACTAAATTCCACGATCCTGGATTTGATCCCTAGAAAGGATGTCTCTCTCCAAATGAAAGACTACAATCCAATAAAGTTCTGTAATTTTATATGCAAGATTATCTCCAAACTCTTAGCCAGCCACTTAAAGTCTTTTCCCCCCGATTTTGTCCTTCCGTACCAATCAATATTCGTTTATGATCGATTCCTTATTATGATTCTTTTACTTGCCACTGAATTGGTTCGTGATTATCACAAGCCTACGGTCTTTCCTCGAACAGCTCTTAAGATTGATTTAGAAAAATCTTTTGATAGTGTCAAATGGGATTTTGTTGTAAATATTATGAAGGCGATGGAATTACCGGACCTGTTTTTGCGTTGGATCTATACATGTATCTCTACGACATCATTCTCTGTACAAGTAAATGGGGAGTTAGTGGGCCTATTTTGGAGTCATCGAGGGTTGCGACAGAGCTGCTCACTCTCTCCATACTTGTTTGTCATGGTCATGAACGTATTGTCTATACAACTAAATCAAGTGGCAGAGGCTGGAAAAATTGGTTATCATCCACGTTGCAACCAACTCGGCATTACTCATGTTACCTTCGTTGATGATATACTCATCTTTACAGATGGAAGATTAAACTCAATCGATGGAGTGGTCACGATCTTTAACATATTTTCAAAGGAGTCTAGACTAAGGATTAGTCTTGAAAAATCCTCCCTATATGCCACTGGGTTAAATGAGGCTTACCTGGCTTTTATTACACAGAGATTTCAGTTCTGTCACGAAACTCTCCCTATTATATATTTGGGCCTCCCACTTTTTCCTAAGCGAATGAGAACCATCGATTATGCTCCATTAGTTGATCGTATTCGAACCAGGTTTCAATTTTGGTCTGTTCCATTCTTATCCTTTTCTGGTCGATTGCAAATCTTAAGTTCTTTGATTCACAGTATATTCCCTTTGTGGATGTTAGTTTTCAGGCTACCTTCTTAGTGTATTCGGGAGATAAAGATTTTATGCTGAACTTTCTTATGATCTGGTTCGTTGCTAAACACTGCGAAAGTGGCATGGGTGGAAGTATGTAAACCAAAAAAGGAGGGAGGTTTAGGCCTTCGGAGCTTATCTTCCAGTAATGGAATCTATGGGTATCGCCTGATATGGAGAATACTTTCGGCGTCTTCTTCGTTGTGGGTTAATTTTGTGACACGATATCTCATCCGGGAAGGGTCATTTGGTCTCCCAAAATTAAAAAAGGCTCTTGGATTTGGATGGATATCCTCAAGCTTCGGTCCCAGGCCAAAAAATTCTCATGGGTTGAAGTTCGCAATGGATGTGGAACATCCTTCTGGTTTGATAGTTGGATTCCTCAGGGTCCGCTCATCAATCTGTTTGGTGATACGTGTCCTCGCATATTGGGCATTCCTACTACGACTACGGTGGCTGAAGTGTACTCTCGACAATTGCGGAGATCATGTGCGGTAGCTCTGCAACCTATATTCATTGCCCTATTGTTGTGGTAAAAAATGGTCACGACAAAATTAATATTCAAAAAACGTTGGTCTACGCTGATATATTACGTTTTTAACACATTTTATCTCTTATTTTTCATCCATTCTAAGTATTTTTGCATTGCATATAGGTTAGTTTAGCACACATTTGCATTGCATTTCATTTGTTCAGGTGTTAGAAGTGGAGGAACCAAAAATGCAGATCAAAGGAGCTTAAAAGATTCAAGAAAGGGTGGAAACAAGCTGTACCGGTTTGGACAAACCGATACAGATGAAGAAAGGGCATACCGGTTTAATGTACCGGTTTGGACAAACCGGTAAGAGCAAAAATCAGAGACCAGAATCTAAGCATCGAGATAGTGTACCGGTGTGTCTAAACCGGTACACACGAAAAAAATCTATACCGGTTTGGCGTACGAGTTTGGCAAAACCGGTATCAGACGTAAAAATCAACTCTTTGACTTCCCTCTTTTGGTTTAAACCCATTTTCATTTGGGTTAACCCAACTGTTTTTGGGTTAACCCAATGCCACATTTAGGATACTATTTAAAGCTCTAAAACCTAATTTGGAAGGATCTATGCTTTTATCTTATCTTTTATATCTCTTTTTCTCTTAAGAACTTTGTAATCACCTTTTGAATCTTATGTTTATTTGAGTTTGATTTGTTGCTTTGATTGTTTCTTTTCTTCTCAAATTTATTTCTAATCATGATTCAGCATATTTCTAGTCTTGGATCTTGTGTTTTCTCTATGATTAGTGAGTAGTATTTATTAGTAAATGAATTAGGTAGATTAGGATGATTAGGTGTTGGAATATGATGCTTAGGGCTTAGTTTACTTAAATCTTCATTCATATAATGTTCTTAATGTTAGATCTGACTTGATCATTCAACTCTAGATGATAGGTAGTTTCATGCCCGGAAGATGTTTGTGAAAATGCCCGAATGAGTTATTTGAATGCTAAATGAGGCCTAGCCAAGGAGTTGTGTTAGTTAGTTTAGTGGTTGAATGAATTAGATCATAATGTTTGCTTTTTGTGTAATTAGCCAAGGGATTGTGTTAGTTGCATGATTAGGAAATGAATTATTACCATGAGAATGGATTATGTTTAAACGAAGGATTATCATTGAATGATTGTATTAAGCATCATAGAACTTCACTTGATCATCTAAGTCAATAATCTAAACCCATTTTCTTAGCCTTTTAATCTTTGTTTAAACCTTAATCTTTGTTGACTTTTGTTTAATTAGGTTTACTTTTTATATCTTTGACTTTATGTTGACTTTTATGTTTCATGTTTATTTAGGATGTTAGCTTTTAATCAAAAACCCCTATTTTCTTAGAATAAGATATATTCTCATAGGTTTTAATGTGTTGGTTGCTCCCGATTTGGATTTGATACCTAAGTACTACATCGACACTTAAGTAGTCTTAGATTACTTGATTAGACAAAGAACTAAAAATTCTTGTTTATCATACGCATTAACCTTGATCAACGGAATAACGAACCAAACTTACGATATTTCCAAAAGACCACGGACGTTGCGTTTCAGAGAAAACAAGCAATGATCGTATAACCGCTAAGCAATAATCTCTTCTAGTTCGCGAGATAAATTAGAAAAACTCATCTCGCCAACTGGCGAGATAAATCTGTGCAAGGAATTCATCTCGCTAGTTGGCGAGATAAATCGGAAACACTCATCTCGCCAGTTGGCGAGATGAATAGAAACACTCATCTCGCAAATTGGCGAGATGTATATGTGCAAGCAATTCATCTCGCCAACTAGCGAGTGAATTACATGCGCGCTTCATGTCAATTCGGATGAATCGTCTCTCATTTCGTATCATTCCAAGTTTCCGTTGGGGTTCTATGATAAAACTCTTAAAACTTGTTTCTTTTGTACGATGACTTCCATCGACTCGGGAGAGAACCGTGAAACTGTTTCGTATTAATCAATCTTATAAAAAGGTGACGATTAACCTAGACTTTGATGTTATCTCGCTTACGCGATCGAAATTTTTTTTCTGAAAGGTTTCCATCGTATCGTTGCGCGAAAGTTTGTTTTCTCGACAAGAACTGTAAGAATCGCCTAAACCGTAAACAACCCAACAAGACCTAAAACACGATAATGGCCCACTTACGATTTGAGACTGGAATCGAGTCCAAGCGCAATGATGGTTGAAGCTTATCCTACAAGCCAAAGAGAAATGAAAGAAATCCAGAAAAGGAAGATTTTTGCATTATAATCAATCAAGAAAGGAAGATTTCCGCGGAAGAACAGAAGACGGATCAACCCTGAAATCTATATAAGAGAGATAAAGAAAAGGGGTAGAGACACGTTCTATTCTCAACACCAAAATACTTAGGGCTTTAAGCTTTTTTCATTATTGTTTGTGAGTTGCAACTCAGTTATGCTTATGAGTCTCCATTTCTAGATCTAGGATAAGTTGCCGGCAGTTCTTGTAGCCAAGGCTATCACCTGTTGTAACGCGTTCACGCATTGATTCGGAATAAGACTCCTATTTCCCTTTTTGTTCTTAAATTCATTTTCGTACTTTTATTTTCGTATTATGATCTTTCTAAGTTTGACTCACAAAAATCCGATCTCTGGAAAGTTAGAGTTCTCTCTTATTTTTGGCAACTAACAGAAATCGACAATGCGAATTCGGGTTCCCACACCTAGTAACTCGTTTAGGACTCCCTATTCTTGATGGACCAGTTGTTGTTCTTTGGCGTGTTAATTAATCATATTTCACGGATCGGTTTGACTCAAAGGAAATGATGAACGAATTGCGAGCCGCGGAGCCGAAGGTCTTGTGGTTTGCAGCTGTTTGGTTTCAAAATGCTACCCCTAAGTATTCATTCATAACATGGTTGGCCATCCAACGGATATTAACTACAGGGGATCACATGACCACCGAGGGTCCTGGGATCAATGTCTAATGTGCTCTCTGCCAAGCTCCCCTTGAGTCCCATGCTCATCTCTCCTTCGATTGCACATAATCTACTGAGGTTTGGAAGTAGCTAGCACAACTGCTTGGTAATCTATACTCTACCTCTTGGCTTCAAGTCATGATTCTACTGAGCAACCGCCCCTCCGATCTCTCGACCATCATCTTCTTGTGATGCAAATGATATTTGAGCATACAATTCATTCCCTAGGGATTGAACGTAATCACCACAAGCATGGTTATTAAGCTATTCCTATTTGTATGATGGTCTCTACTATATACCGGTCCATCCGCAACAAGCTCCTCTTGATCCGTATCCTATATGGTGGACACAATCTCACCCTCCTACAGGTATGGTTAGGGACCTGTTCCAGATGGCGTTGTTTCACTAGTTATTGGCTTACTCTCAGTTTCTCTATTTTTTTGGCTTACTCTTTGTCTTCTAATTTTTTTCAACAGATTCAAAACAATGGTTCTGAACTATTTTTAAGTTTTTTTTAATATATATTGTTTCACATTACAAAAAAGAGACAAGTAGAAAAACTTGGTTGGCTCCTTGCATTCCACTTCGAGTTGACTTGTCGGTATGGAATAAACCAAGCTTAAAATTTCCTTCGTAAATTTCTTGGTTTGGGATATTGTAACCGGTCCTTGGTTTAATGTCAATAGGTCTTTAACTTCATTGCTTCGGGTTGTCTTGAATTGGTTGGGCCATCTGCCAAATTGGGCTCAAATCCATTGGAAGTTGTCCAAGCTTCCTCGGGACATGATTAAGTTTTAAAAGGACCGAGCCATCGACCAAGCTGGGTTTAGTTAAAGGATCTGGCCAATAGACCAAGCTGGGCTTAGTTTCATCGGATGTAGGCCTAGTTCTCTCGATAAATTATTGAGCCACTTTAGGAGATTTTCGAGTCTTCTCGATAGTTGATCGGGCCAAATTAGAATTTGGCCGAGGCTTCTCGATACTTGGCCTAGTCTTCTCAGGTCTGACTTGGCCATCCTCGTCCAAAACTCCAATTTCTCTAGGCCATTCTTGATCTTCTTCCAAGCCACTTAGTCCCTTTTCTTCAATGAAGTCATTTAAATCTTGATTCGAAGCTGGTCCAGGCCGGGTTACATCATGAGGAATACAAGAGGAGGAAGAGGCTGAGGTAGAGGACCACAAAAATGAGCAAATATGAGACGTCATTTTATGAAGAAGGGTCCAAGGTAAAAGAAAGCAAGACATACAATATGCTGGAAGAGCTTGGAGTACAACTTTTATGAGGATATCTTTACCCGCCATTGAGAGGAAGCGTGTAGACTACTGTTGTATTTTGCTGAAGATCCGATCCTTGAGAAAATCAAAGTTGGCCACACGCATAGGTAACATAAGATCGGGAAGGCCTAGATATTTACCAAAGCAATGTAGCTTGGGAATAGAGAGTATGTTGGAAAGAATTGTCTTGTCAGAATCTAGTACACCACGACTGAAATGAAGGCTAGTTTTTTGAAAATAATGAGTTGGCCTGAAATTGTAGCATATGTATTGAGTGTAGTATATAATGCAAGAAATTCGGGTTGTGTAGCTTGACAAAAAATAAAATATCATCTGTAAAAAGAAGATGAGATATCGGAGGACCCCCCTCGTGATGCTTGAAAAGCATGTAATGAGCTATTAACTACATCAGCCTGGATCAATCGTGAAAGACCTTATGCACAAATAAGATACAAATAAGGAGAGAGCGATCTTCCTGACGAAGGCCTCGAGTTGGTTGAATAAATCTCGTAGGTTTGCAATTGACAAGTATGGAGTATGTGACAATTGAGACACATTTCATGACTAAAGTACACAATTTTTCAAAAAAAACCCATCTTCTTCATCATATTTTCGAGGTTTCAATCCTATCAAACGCTTTACTTATGTCCAATTTTCAGGCCATGAAAGGAGTCTTGAGGCGTCTACGTGATAAAGAATGTAGTAGTCCATGCGTAATGAGAATGTTATCTGTAATCAACCGATGTGGAATAAAAAAAGATTTACTTGTGGTGATTATATGACGAAGTAGAGGCTTCAGCCAATTGGCAAGTGTTTTGGAAAGTATCTTGTACACAAAATTTGTTAAACTTATAGGGTGAAAATCAGTTACTCTGTTAGGATTAAACATTTTGGAGTGAAGCACAATTATGTATGGTTTAAGCTCAGATCGAATTAGGCAGAGACAAAAAACATAGTGGCATAAGAGATAAGACTTTGTTTTAATGTTGCCCAATGATCCTTGAAGAAAGTCGCATTAAAGCCGTCTGGGCCCGAGGCTTTATCTCGTGGCATTGATTGGATCATGTGCTATAATTCAGCTTTAATGGGTGATTTCAATAGCAATTCATTCTTCTCGGGTGTAACACATGTTTCCACATGTTGCAAAATTGGAGTGAGGTCTTATGGGGTGCTAGAAGTATATATGGAGGTGTAGATGTTAGAATCCAAAAAGTTAATTTGTAGATATATTTTTATGAGGAATTCATTAATTTTTGTCATAATAAGGAAAAACACTACTCAAATTTTTATGGAATAAAATTTATAAATTGATCAATAAGATTGCTTTAAAATCGAGCTTGCGTAAAATAGAAAATGTTCAAGTAAAAAGTTTGAAAAAGAAGATCATTCTTTCTCTCCTAATTCTTCTATTTATACTCCTGAGTTCAGCTCCAATTCTAGCTGGGGCTTCCGGATAGTTCGAGCTTCTGTTCCGATATTCCCGCTGCATTTACACCTCCTCGTCTCCATGATCTCGGCATATCTCGGGAAGCTCAGAACGGTTGAGACTCGGTCATTGCTTGCTCAGGTTGTTTCCACGTTGACCTCAGTCACATCGCGCGCTGGGTGTTCTATCACTCTTTAAATGTACTAACCTGGAAATTCTCTCACGGCTAATCCCTCTAGGGTTAATGCGTACGAGGTTAGGAGGTTCAACATCCTTAGTTAAAGTGAAATCTTGCAGATGGGGTTTTGACACCAACAGATTAGCCTCAATTTTCTTACGAGTTTGAAGAGTTGGGTGACCTTCAATTACTTTGGTGATGAGTCCTCAACAAGATCTCGAGTTCGGGTATCCCTTCAATGGGTGAAAAATTAATTTTGTGTGATGATTTGTAATCCTGCTATCAAGTCGGGTGTTCGAATTTGAGCTGATCTAACTTGGATTTGGTTTGCGATTTTATTCAAAAACAAAAGGAAACTACTCATGGGAAATATCAATAGTCTCGGTCATTATCCGTTGTCGCACGGGGGGTATCTCTCCAATTTGAATTTGAAAAGATGTCATCATACCTACAAAAGGCGGTTCAACATTCTCGAGGCAATTATCATTACTTTTCCTCTCTCTTCAGTTGTTTAGAACCGTCATTCCCCACTCCATTTTCAACCGCCATCTCTCTTTTCCTCTACGAAACAAGGTAAAAGAACTTAAAATACCTTTTTTATGTTCTAGGGTTTGAGACTTCTCTCCTCCGATGTTGTTCCTCTTCTCTCCGAGTCCCTTTCTTTTTTCTCCTTTCTCCAAAATCAATTTCTTAGAATGGTCAGCCATAGCTCTCTCTGGTCTAGAAGTAAGAGCTCTTTGTCATTGGTGGCTACCGGTGGGGGGAGCCGCATCCTCAGTGATTTCGAGTAGGAGGTCCAAGGCCATTTCCGCTCCGGCTATAATGTCCTTCTCAGATTCCTTATCGACTGCAACTTCGGTGGCAGTGATTTGGGAACAGTTCAATTTCCCATATGACGTTAGGTATCTTATCCCAGAACCTGGGTAGTTCTCGGACTTTCCTCCGCCTAGGTTCGTGACGGTCTACGAGATTTTCTTTAAAAGATGTGGGTTTTGTTTTTGGTTCCGGAATTGCTAGTCTGATATCTACACCGCTAGGGATGACTCTGAGTCAGTTGATGCCGAAAGGAGTTCGACATGCAATCTTCTTGATGATCCAAGCACGTGAGAATGAGTTTGAGTTGAGATGCGATATGCTTGAGGAGGTTACTCACATCAAGAGAGGTCCAAAATGCGGTCTCTAGTACATCGCGAACAAGCCTAACCAGGGGTTTACGACTGGGAAGACTCCTAAGGACAAAACTGACTAGGATCAATTTTACTTTTTCTTGGAAATCAACCATATGTCCTTTGGGATCAAGGGTCCTGGTGATCTGTAAGCCTAGTGGACCAGACAGATTAGTGTGATGAGCCTCAAATTCCATTTATCCCATTCTTTTTGTTTCATTTTGGCCTAGTACCGAATTATTGTTCTTGTATTCGTTTGGTTCCTTTATGTTTGTCGACTTACTGGTTTTGGTGTCTCTTTTAGTTCTGCATCTGATCAGCGTTGAAGATCCTTCTCCGGAGTACCTAAAGAATCGTAACGTCCTAGAGAGTAACAAGCTGAACAATTGGAACACGTTCGACGGGGATAGAGCTACTTGTAACTAGCTTCCATTGACACCACTCTTTGAATCATCTTCAAGTGATTGAGTTATGGTTTGCCTTTTCTTTAAACTTAATGCTGCTCGCTGATATGTCATATGTAGATACTCCATCTATGTGTCTATCTATCACCGATACCATGATGAATCCAAAACTATACCGTGAGGCTCGCAAAAGTAAAAATATCAGAGGCGCATCTTGCTCAGTGAATACAGGGGCAACGCAGGGAGTTCAAACGCCTTGAGAACGCATTATGGTGGATGTGGATATGATTAATGTCTCCGACTTATCTCGTGGCGTTTCTCACCGAGAAAAGGCCATTAGCTCTAGGAAAAATTCCCCTCAACCTCCTCCGATTTCCCAGAGCACTCGCCATCTGGATAACCCGATGGAGAAGAAGCCTTGGACTCAATATTCATCACTAGTTAGGGCTCATGATTTCGGCGGGTCTCCTTCAGCTTTACCTGGTCGCGTCAGTCTTCTATTATTGAAGATCGAGACCTCTACGCAGACCTAATGTCCAAGCTCCGACTGGGGGGCCCCAAGGTATGCGATCACCGGTCACTCTCCGTATATAGGGAATATTCTAAATGGACTCGCTCGCATACTGAGGTACGTACCTATCTTAGTCGTTGGTTTATTACGCTGGTTGGTTTTCTGAGAGGGAGATCCCTGTTTTTGCATATTGCGGCTCTAGCAAATTTCTTGGTGGGGGGGGGGTTGGATGATAAGCTCTGTAGGGTGAAGAAACATTTAAGTACGGAACTGGTTGCTGACAACGCAGCTCATGCCATTAAAGGCATTGCTGAGCTAAAAGTTGCTTTGGATAGGGTGGAGACACTGACTGAGGAAAACAGTAGGCTGAAGGCTGAGGTGGTTCAGCTTGAAGGTTTTAAGAAAAGGGATGCTGAGAGGACGTCCTACGTCATGAAAAAGTTAATAAAAGGTTGGAAAGAGAGGTGTCGAGCGTTGGTGCGGAGTTGGAAGCGATCCTTGCGAGGATGGAGAAAGAGGTGGTGAAAAAGGTGAAAGATAAGGAAAAGGTCTTGAACGAGAGGTTTGCGAGGAGAATGTATTGGGTTAAAGGAAAGGTAGTGAACAAAAGAATGTACCAAGAAAAGTTGCTGTAGGTGGAAAAAATTAAGGGGAACTTGGAATTGATTGACAACGTGCTCTGGGGGAGTCTATGTTGGAGTCCAAGAAAGCCGACTTGGAGGCGGATCAAGTGGTTTTTGCCGAAGAACTGAGGCAACTCGAGTTTAAGGAGATGAATGTCGAGAAAGACTGGGTCGCGTCTCCGACTGCGTCTGATCTAAGCGACCAACCTGGTGAATCCCCTAAGCTAAGTGCCATCGAGATATTTAATCCTTATGGTACTAACTTACTAATGACCCAATTGCGGAGGCTGCTACTGAGGTTGATAAGGACAATGTTCTAGTTGGGGAGGCCACAAATGATGCTCCGGCTTAAGAGGTCGATGTAAACGAGGGGGAGTGTTGAACTAGGGAGACTGCGACTGAGACAAAAGAGGAAGCCCCCAAGGACGGTGAAGGTGACCAAGATGCAAAAGAGTGACCGTCTACGACCTCCTATTTCCTTGCACTTTTAACTTTTCTTTATGTTTCCTTGATTCTAAACATGGCTGCCTGAAGCGGATTTTATCCAACTCTTTTTTTTTCTTTTGAGAATGACCGCATGGGGAGGCTTTTACCCAAAACTTTTGTTTCCTTGGCTGCATAGACTCAAACCTGTTTCTTTTCGTTCATATGATTTGTTTTCCCTTTAACTTGGGGGTGTGCGATGTAATGTATGACTGGCTAGATCATACAACGTGATATGCGTGAATAACTACTTTCGTGTTAGGTATTAGGTCAAGGAAAAAATGACTAAGGATTTGGATAATTTTACCATTTGTTTGATGTGTTGGTGTGAGAACCGAAATTCGCACTGTCTAATTTCTGTTAGTTAAGGAAAATCAGAGAGAACCCCAATTTTTCCAGAGATCCTGAATTTCTGTGAGTCAAATATGAAAAGATCAGAACACGATGAACAATAATAAAATACGAAATTAAAAGCGCAAAATTTTGTTATTAATAATCGTATGATCATGTTACAATCAGAGGGTAGTCTTGGCCACAAGAACTGTCGGCGAGTACCCCATATCTAACAACAGAGACTGATAATATAGTTGAGTCGTAGCTCTCAACGAACAAAAAAATAGTTTAAAGCCCTAAGTATGTCGGTGTGGAGAATTGAACGTCTCTGTGCCCTTTCTCTCCGTCTCTCTTATATAGGATTTAGGGTTGATCCATATTCCTTTTCCATCTTCTGATCCTCTGCGGAAATCTTCATTTTATGAATTCCTTCCATTTTCTTTGGACCTTATTAGGCCGTTTTACGATTTAGGCAATTTTTACGATTCTCATCGGATAACTAGGCTTTTGCATGATGATACAATTGAAAATTTGTAGAAAGATTATATCGATCGTACAAGAGAGATAACGTCGCTATTTAAGTTAGCCATTTATCATTTTATACAATTGATTTCATACGAGAAGATTTCGCGATTCTTTAACAAGTGGTAAGAAGTAGTCGTATAGCTAGGGTGACCTCGGTGTTTAGGATAACCATAACCGTTTATATGATTACTTCAGAACTTATGCGAGTTTTACAATTTTTATTGCAGAACTCCAACGAAAACACAAAATAATATGAAACAAGAGACGGAAGGTTGGTGATGAAGTCAGCTTGCTAGTTGGCAAGCTGAACTTGCGTAGTTCAGCTCGCTTGTTGGCGAACTGAACGTATGTTGTTCAGCATATGTATTTTTTCTTATCCGTAAACGTATCTATCGAGGTCTTTCGTATTTCTCGGACATCAATTCCGAGTATGCTTGTCTTGCACTCGACATTGGACGTCAGCGGATTGTCTTGCCTCGTTAAAACCTTAGTGATAGGAAGAGTGCAGAGACAATCACTTAGCGATTCTACGATAGTTGCTTGATCCTTCCGAAGCATATTCCTTATCTTCTTTCAGAAGTATCGTAGGTTAAGTTAGTTTGTTCCATTGATCGGGATTGGTGCGGTTTTATGCTTAGATCGACGGTTCCGAGACATCAATTTTTTTTGTGACTGTTTTTGACCCCAACAGTTAGCCCCCAATTCCCATGAATCATTGTAATGTTCTTGTTAGGTGTTGAGTTAGGCAAGTTTGGTGAGTTAGACAAAATTGATGGCTCAATAGTCCGGATATGAATAGGAAAAAAATTTCTTTATAAATTTGAGAAGTTACCTTTTTAAACTTCACTCATCCACTTTTCAAGAAATTCTCAAAGGTATAAAATCCTTATTCTCTCAAATCTATTACTGTTTCCCCATTTTCATTATGAATTCCAAAACGTGAGTTGTCGCGAATGCACTATCGTCGATGATGTGTTCCTAGGTGTGAGGATCAAGTCCCTGAATGATTCTCCAATGGTTGTGGTGATGATGAAACGAAATGGAGTGAATGATACTTCTAGGAGCTGCAGAATGACTCTTAGACTATATGAATTTGGCTTGTTATGTAGAATCATATTCAGAACATAAACAAGACCAAAATGATCAAACAAGATTCAAGAGAGAATTCTTAGGTTTTTAGAAAGGTGTTTGATAGTTTATTGATGATTTTCGTCCAAAATATAAAGGGAAGAAGGTTGTACATGCACTACTTGGAAATCACAAAATAATTAAAACTAAAGCTCTCATGCAAGTTTAAATTATGTCTGAATTTTAATGACGAAAATAACAAAGAAATGAGACAGGATTGAGCTTAGACTTCACCAAGAGGCTTTTGCATAAGTGTTGTGAACAAGCCTCATTAAAAACCTTGTTTGGAAAACCCAATGGGACAAAACCAAACCAAGGAAAATAGTGTAAGCCACAACACCTCTCTTATGAATATTTAGGCAGCTTGTATCACAACCAATGTGATTGGATTAGCACACACTAGACTGCTCGAGATAGTATAGAGAAGTTGTTGAAGTGTAGCTTCAAGTCCAAGACTTTTATTCTCTTCTTCTTTCCTCTTGATACTTGTCCTAATGTTCGAGCAAGTTGTGTAGCATTTGATCTTGTTATTATACCAGCTTGAAAATTCAAAGTCTCCTTATCTACAAGTTTATCCTTACCTTCAAGCTCATAAACTCCTTGATCCAAAGCTGCTTCCTTAAGTTCTAGTTTAGTCCTGGTCAGGATCATATCATCCTCTCCCACTTCAAAAATATTTGTCCTCAAATCTGATTTACTAGCAAAACAAATGACATAATAAGTAATATGTTTGAGAGATATGATCATACTTACCTGTGAGTTCATAATGATTGGCAAAGTCTTAGATTTTCCAGAATGGTTTGATTGTTCCTTTGAGAACATCTGGTTTGTTGTGTAGTTCAATGCCTCTTTGAACTCCCTTATCTCGTAAGTTGTTTTTGACAAGTCTCCTGGTTTTCAAATAAAGTACTAGAGTAAATTAAGCTCATGGTTTTGATGTTCTTCTTTTTCTTTCAAACTGCTCCTCAATGTTTCTCCTGGTTTCCATATAAATCCTTGCAACAAAGAACAAACAACCCAAAGTTTAGTTAAGTAAAAATTCTTAAATAAACTTACAAAGATTAAGATCAAGCAAAGGAATGGTTTAGCTGGTTGGGTGATGTTCTGGATTGTTCTTTTTGCAATGGGAAACCATGCGAAACTGGTCTTGATGATCCATTGAGGTGTTGGCTCTGGTCTGGCCAAGTTGGACTGATTTTGAGCTAGCCAAGTTGCTGGTTTTGCTCTATCTTTAAGTATAGGCTATCTGAGACCATCTTTTCTTCTAACACAAGCTAAGGAGTATGTGTGTTGAGCTTCAACTCCATGTATGTCTGTTGATAACTATAGAAGATCTCATGGTCGCTAAATAAATGTTTGGAGTTGTCTAAGTATGGAAAAATCCATATAAGACAAGTTCATTGCGCCTTGAGCTCGAGTTGTTGTTTCGGTTAGCTCCAAACTGATCTTATATTGCATTGAGGTTTCAAAGATTCTTTGTTGTAGTTGTGTCTTCAAAACTGTAAAATATGCACCAAAACTCAACAAGTTAGTATTAATTCGCTTTTGGGAGTTTAAGTGCTTATCTCGATGGGGTAGGGGTTTGATAGAGCATGGTACATCATGTGGGTATTCTTTTATCAACATAGATGCAATCACTCTTCTCCATGGCTGATGATTCATAGCTCCCATCCATGGCTGCAACTTATAGTTCCTGGAAAATAGAAAACAATCAAGGTAAATTGTTTCTTTATTGCTCAAACACATAGTGGAATTATTGTGGCCTTGACCATCAAAGTCTTGATGCTGGTTCTCCTTGAAAGACTTGAACACTTGATATTCTTTTGTTGTACTTGATTGCAGAACCTCCATTAGTATTGTCTTATCCAAATTCTTGGATTTCCAAGATGAATCTCCAAAGACAAAGTCAATATGCTCCTGTTCATGATTCACATTCTGTTCAAGAAAACTCATTGTCTTTATAGGTGTTGCATGGGCTTGAAACATGTTCAATATCACTTTGGCTTTGTGTTGGTTGTTCTTGGTGATTATTTGGAATTCACTTGTTGTTGTTGTACTCTTTGTTTGCCTCTGTATCTGTTTCAACTTCTTTTGACAAAGACATTCCCTTAATACTAAATTGAACTTTTTCAAGATATATATTATGTCTTTTTCAAAGTTTTTTATCACATGTAATCTTGGAGTTTGGGGATTTCTCTGCTGGTTTTATTGCATTTCTAGCACAAGCTTCTTTTGATCTTGAAAAGTTAGAAGACTTACCTTGGCTGCACTTACCTTGTGGTTCCGAGAAACACTCTTGGTACTTCCTTGAATTTTCTTTCTGATTTTCTTCTCTATCCAAGTGAGTATTAGAGTTTAGCCATTGAGAAACAATGTTTATGGATCTTCCCTGCTTTTGAACTCGCATGCTTTTACTCTTTTAGTAATGAAGTCTTTCTTGCCTAAGTACATCTAGTTGTGTGTTAGTCTTATGCTCCATTCTTGCTGTGAAATCTTTGATAAACTTCTGCTCCATGGGACTAAGAATGCTCATTAGCCCTTCAAAAGTTTCCATTGTTCCTTGAAAATAACACACACTAATCACTAGCACTTGACTCCAAGAACATATTCAAAAATCAAAATGAGATAAATTACTAATGATCAAATACATAACCAAATATGCAACACACATTTCGTCAGCAATCAAATCCTTTTCTAACTCAACTATAACTAATTCTACTATGATGATTAGCACAAAACGATCATAAAAATTCGGACAGTAACTGATTTGAAACAACAAATTATCAAAAATCAGAACAATTAAAAAAAAATTCATGTACAGATTTAGATTGTGTTCTTAATCAACATTATGACGTTTTAAAATCCACTTAACTCTATTGATAAAACTCTTACTCATTCTTCTAATGATTTAACAAATCGGTACAACAATGATCTAAACACAAACAGATTCAATAGAAGATGAACAGTCAAAACATAGTGATAATGAACATATTCGTTTTTCCTCAACAACATATCAAAACCTAGTGAAATATGGTTCGAATCTACTTAATATTCACTTAATCAAAGCCTTAAGAACCATATATTTCAGATTCATGATAATCTAATCAAGTAGAAGTTCAAAAGAAAAAACAAAATATGATGAGTCAAAACTGCAGAAACAGAAAAACACAACTTGTTTATGGAGATTGTGGACGGTCAAATCCACAAGATGAATTTGTTAAACTAATTTTAATGAGAAGTTCGATGATTCTAGTTTAAGAAGGAAAAAATACACAACACAAATTGATATGAAAAAGTATTTTATTGATTTGTGTAAGATCGAATACACTTGAGATTACAAATGATTTTACTAATGCGATTAGAGAATTTTTCCAAAAGATACTTCTCCTTATCTTCCTTCATGCTTTTATAGTCCCTATCTCAGCTAAGGTTGTTCCGATTTTCTAGGTTAGTTACTCCTACAATCTTGGCGAATCCCTTTAAACTCGGAACCGCTTTGACTCGATCATAAACTGTTCGGCCTGCGCTTGTATCGTCCTAGGTTTGATTATGATTGGGTACTCAGCTGTCCTTTTGTTATACTCAGGTAGTTTTCTCTCTTAGCCAATCCTTTCGTGATCGACATATGTTGAATCGACCTGGGAAATTATACTAGCTGGGATCAAATCGTGTTGAGGGGTTTCGACACCAACAAAGATTAGCTCTGATACCACTCGATGTGATCCTAGGTGTGAGGATCAAGTCCCTAAATGCTTCTCCAATGGTTATGATGATGATGAAAAGAAACATAGTGAATGATACTTCTAAGAGCTGCGGAATGACTCTTAGACTATCTGAATTTGGCTTGTCATGCTGAATCAGATTCAGAACATAAACAAGACTAAAATGATTAAACAAGATTAAAGAGAGAATTCTTAGGTTCTTAGAAAGGTGTTTGATAGTGTTATTGATGATTTTCGTCCAAAATATAAAGGAAAGAAGGCTGTACATGCACAACTTTTTGGAAATCACAAAATAATTAATACTAAAGCTCTCATGCAAGTTAAATTAGAGAAAATTAGTCAGAGTAACCTAACATTTTGCGAAAATATCTTACTTGACCCTCGATTGGAGCCATAACTAGACTAACCCAACATTTTGGATAAAAGGTCAAAAATACCAGAGTTTTTGAAGAAACTACAATTTTGCCATTCTAAATTATTTTTACAACAAAAAATCAAGGAAATTATTATTTCAACTTAAATTCCGAAAAATTATATCAACTTAAAATCCCTTAAATTTTATTTCTTCGTTCTTCTTCGTTGCCGATTTTTGAGTTTTCAACTGTCTTCGCCGTTTTCGCCGTCGTCATTCTCGTCTCAGTCTCCATCTTCGCCGTTACCTACTTTTTGAGTTTGTCTTTGCCGTCTTCATTTGCGTTTCCATCTTCCCTGTACTTTGCCGTCCGTTGCCGTCTGTTGCCATCCGTTCTAGGGTTTAGCGATTTTTCGCCATACGTTTTTTGGTCACCATAGGTTTCCTCTTTTTTGTCGTCTTCGCTTTAACATCAAAGGTTAGATGTTCTTCGTCGTTTTTTGTTTCATTTCATTACTTTATTCTTTATTGCAGATCTTTTTATGAAATATTGATTTATGTGCTACCGCAGATTTTAATTTAATTTCATTTGGTGATTTTGTTATAAGAGTTGCTGATTTATTTTGAATTGCAGTTTTCATTATTATTGCAGAATTTTATTTGCATTGCATATTTGTTTTTTCGCATATTTCTTGGCATCTACCGTATAGATTTATGGTGTATATTTTGATATAGGGATGACTGGGTATCCACCTAAGCTCTATTCTAATGTTGACGAGGTCGGTGAGAGAAGCATCAACCAATTCTCGTTTTTCAAAAGGCTTCGTCTGAACAAAAGCAAAATAGGGGATGATGCTTGGGAAGCGTTAAAGAAAACATCATTTGATGTTTTTCTGAAAATGGCAGACATGAGCTTTGTATTCGCATATCCAACAGTTCGATACTTTTTGTGTCATCAGTTATTTGTGAACAACACACATGAGTTATGGTCTACAAGTAACAGTAGGCCAATAAGGTTTTCTCTCAACGAGTTTGCTGAGATTACATACCTAAATTATGAGCCATGTGACCCAACAGACGTATGTGACAGTGATCATCATGTGTTTTAGGAAAAAATGGGGAAAGCAGATGGGGTAGCTCCATCCCTTGACGAGTTAGATAGCATACTATCTCATGTTAAACCTGGCAAATGGGATCTTCGGAGGAAAGGATGATGTTGTGTAGGTTATGCTGCATACATCTTTTCATTTGTGGCATTCATGCAGGTTCTCTGGTTCCATTTACGCTTGCCAAGATAGTCGGTGATCATGAAAATTTTGACAAGTATCCCTGGGGTACCGAAGCTTTCACCCATTTGGTTGATTCCATAAAGACTATCGACTTTGAGAGCTCTTCTCAAACTGTTCAAGGTTTCATTCATGCATTTTACATATGGGTGTTTGAGTCTGTTTCTGGTTTAGGGGTTTTGGTGGGGAATATAAGAGATGTCAATGAAGGGCCCTCTCTTCTACATTGGCAGGGGTCTCGTAAACGTTTTAAGTTTTCTAACGAGATACATAATTACAAAGAGGTATTTCCATTGAAGAATTTCTTTATATTGAAGTTTTATTTAATATTGTAGTTTTATTTAATTTGCAGTTTTATTTAATTTTGTATTTGGTAGGTTCGGGTCAGACATATGATCCTAGTCTCTGTGGGGGAAATTGTATCCTATTTGGCCTGAAAATCATGTGCAAAAGGATCCTATGCTTGACAAGTTGATTGAAGATATCATGAATGTTGCCTTGGTCCCAAAATAATGGCCTGTTGATATTAATCAATCTCAAATTGTGTTGGCTGAGAAGGTAGGAAAAAAGAGGAAACTTAGGGAGAGCAACAAAACAAAAAAGTAGAGAAAGGTAGAGTAGAAGGTGAAAAAGGCGTTAGAGAAGAAGGTGAACAAGGTCCTTTCAAGGTTAGTGGTGACAAGGCATTGCTGGAGTTGGTGCAGTCGCTGGCCACATCTGTTGCAAAGATGGAAGCAACTATGAACAATCAGTTCACACTTTTGGAAGGCAAGATTGACACACCACAATGTGATGTGTGGTTCTTGAAGGAGAGAAAAGGAAGGTATACTCAAAGAGTAGACTTTGATGTGGATGCTGAGACGCCTATGAGTGTGATATGCGTATTAAAAATATATTTCATACGTTTATTTATTGTTATTAACATGATATTTTTTTTGAGCAGTCTTGGATGCAGTATCCAGAGACATGTGAGGATAATTTTCATTCTGGGAAGTTTGAAAAGGAGAGAAAGACAGCTGAGAAATTGATAGCTGAGAAAGGGACAACTGAGAAAGGGACAGCTGAAAAACAGACTGCTGAGAAACGGACTGTTGTGAAAGAGACTGCTGTGAAAGGGACTGCTGAGAAAGGTACAGATGCAGTGCCTACGCAGAAATCACCTATTGTTGAAACGAGGAAGAAGAAAGGTGAGGAAAGGAAGGTAACAAAGGAAAAGGTGTACGGGAATCAAAAGAGGAAAAATAATCCTCCTAAAGTTGGGAAAAAACACACCTGACTCTGATTTTGTTGAAGATGAAGATGTTACGGATATTAATCCTGAGATGAAGAGGAAAATAGATGTTATTGGGAAATCACTGGATCTGTTGACGAAGGCTGCAAATTCTGTTGATCCAGATGCATTACTGGGAAAGGGATTGGGAAAGAGAGTCCCTTCATTGGCAGCTACTCAGGCATTACCTTTTGTAGGCAACTCTACCATGAAACGCATCATAGTAGGTGTTGTATGTTCAGAAAATGGCTATGATCCAATGGAAATGGTTACGATGGAGAAGTTTCAGGCATTGAAGGAGTTCATTGAGGCTGATGAGTATGTTTCACGTAACATTCACCCTAATGACTTGTTTTCCCCTGCAGATTTTTTTTGTATTGCAGATTTGTTTAATATCGCAGATTTTTTTAATCTCACATATTTGTTTTATGTTGCAGACTTGTTTTGTATTGCAGATTTGTTTTGACCTATTCTTATCCTGATTACAGGAGACAACCGGTAGGATCCTCAAATTGTGATGTTAAGTTCTTCAAAGAAATGATTGTGCCTAGAATAAAATGGGATACATTTGAGTATGGATGGCTAAGAGATCTTGTAAGTGCTTGCAGTTTTTAGTATTTACCTGTTTAATATTGCAGGTTTATCTGTTGGATTGGACCATTTTGAAGGCTGCTTATTTATTTACATACGTGGACTTCTCTTGTTACAGCACATAGAAGAAGTGCTGACTATGTTCAGGTTGAGATCCATGCAGCCAAACTCGCCTTTCAGAGAGAGAGTTGCATTCTGGGATCCATGGGACATGAATGTTTGGTTGAACGACTACCAAGACTACGGAAAAAATCCAAAGGATTTCTTATTTGGGAAGGAGTACTCAGACCAATACATGGGTCTGAGTCCTCGTGATTCACAAACTTATAAGTATTGGCATGTTGACATTGACAACCTATATGGTTGTCTCAATATTCATGGTAATCATTGGATAGCCATTGATGTTAACTTCTTAAAGAGAACAATATATGTCTATGACTCTATCCCAACACATTCACAAATGAAGATATTATAGAGTGCTGCAACCCTGTCCGAAAAATGCTCCCGACTTTTCTGAAGATCATGGCTCCTGGAGGTTCGACCTATTCAGGAGCTCAGTTTGCGGTGAGTAGAATTCAGAAAAATACACTTGTGAAGATAAGACCAGAAGATTGTGGTGTTTTCTCTCTTAAGTACATCGAGTGTTTTTCCCTGGGGATGTCGTTTGAAGGCCTTTGCGACCAGAATATTCAGGCTATCCGGGAGAGATATGGTGCTGAGTTATTCGTTGAAATACCTCGGGGGTCAAAAGTTGCATCAACTAATCCCTTACCACGGCGGGCTGAGGTTGTAATTCCTCATTTAATGAATTATTCATATACCACGAGTTGATTTAATATGCAATCGTTTCAGTGTAATGTAAATTGAAATATGTATTTAGGTATGACATTTAACGTTTTAGTTCCTTCTATCTATTTAAATGTGTTTAAATTTTTATTTGGTGCTGGGGATTTGTTTTCTGTTGCAGATTTATGTTGTGCTGCAATTTTCTTTTGCAATTTTTATTTTGTGTTGCAGATTTTTTTCGGTTTTGTGTTGCAGATTAATTTTTTGCAGTTTCCGGCGATAGATAAACACATAAAAACAAGGAAGTTAATAACGGTTTACAAACATAACATGATTGAGAACGGGAAAAGCATAGTTTTTTACAAACATTATTTCAAAACTTAACAATCTAGCACTTACTAACCTTCTTCATTCCCCGACGGTCCACCAAAACCTTTGAAACTACCACACATCTTCTCCAAACCAACTTCAGGTATAACGATCTCATCCCTTTTTTAAAAAAAGAATTCAGCCCTTGCTAAGAGCCTGTTAAACTTGGCCTCCATGTCAAAGTTGATGGCTGATATTTTCTTCTGCAAAATACGAATTTCTGCCTGCTTTCGCTCATACTGGACCCTCGCTTCCATGACCTCTTCTCTTACTTGCACTTTTTTTTTCAACATCACCATTACCGATTTGTAATGCTTGTGAAGGCCCTCGATTTCCATAGCATGCCGATGCCCAACGTTGTCCTCCTCCACATCTTTGCCCTTCTTATCCATGATACCTAGAAGAAATATGAGAGATAGTGAAAAATTGTTTGAGAGTTAGGTTCGAGAAGAAATGTGAGGTTTTGAATCCTTAAATCATGGTTTGATATACATTTATGAATGGGAAGGTGAGGGTATTATTGTTTACGGATGGAGGATCAATGTCCTATCGAAACAGATGTCAATCTTAACTTACCGGATGAGAACTTCATAAACAACATTTATAACTTTTTATCTGTATTGAAATTGTAGATTTATTATCTGTACTGGAGATATATTTATTAGATTGCAAATTTATTATGTGTAATGCAGTTTTATTTTTTGTATTGCAGATTTATTATGTGTATTACAGATTTACTATGTGTACTGCAAATATATTTATTAGATTGCAGGTTTATGATGTGTATTGCAGTTTAATGTTGTGTATTGCAGATTTATTATGTGTATTGCAGATTTAATTAACTGTATTGCAAATTTATTATGTCTATGTTAGATATATTTCATGTATTCCAGATTTAATTATCTGTATTGCAGATTAATTATGTATAAACTGATAAACAACATTGTTTATTCATATAAACCCTGAAATTATTGTTTAACATCATTGTTTTTCATACAAACCCAGAAATTTTTGTTTAACAACATTGTTTTTCCAGACAATACCATGAAGTTTGTTTTTAACTTTATTAAAGAGATGCACTAACGCATGAAGAATGCACTATCACATGTTGCACGTTTTTCGATTATGCCCCGTCTTATGACAATATCTGCAGACGTTTTCTTTGCTGTCTTTTTTATTCCTCGAAGCCTTCTCCAATGCGGACTTCATTCTTCTCTTCTTTGGCCTACCCGGTTGTGGCTGTACAGGTGGAGCCTTCACAGTTTTTAAAACATCCGCCGGTATTGGTTCTCCAAAATCTCTAGGCATAATGGGTGATGCGTAAGAATTTATTAGGTACTCCTTTGAGTAGTATGGGTGACAACAAGAAATACGAGATACATGTCTACTCTCTGCAGCTACAATCGCATGTTCGCATGGTATTCGCTCCACGTCAAACCTATGATATGAACACTTCTTATCTGTTAAGTTGACAATATGAATTGATGTATGACCTGTTACTTGAACTTGATCTGCATCAATTTCCTGAACTGATAGAAGCTTTGCGTATTCCACACGACGCTGCAAACATATACATCTACTTCAAGTACTCTGAAGCGTAAATGAAATTATAAATTTTGGTCCAGCATACCTCTAGCAATTTCTCAGCTCCACTGGTTATTTCTGTTTTCATTTTCATTGCATCTGCCCTCCTGGCCGCAAACCATCTCGTCATCATCGCTCGTATAACTTCTAGAAGCCGCACGATGGTTAAATTCCTTGCCGGCGAGAGTACCTTGTTCATTGTTTCAGACATGTTGGTTGTTAATAGGTTATATCTGTCCCCAGGGAAATGCATGCGCGTCCATAATTTAACATCCGCTGTCTCAAGGTACTCGTGAAGTTCAGGGTTCAGCTCTTGAATCCTGGCGTATGCGGTTTGAAATTCCACAAGTTTAAAGGCATACGCAGCCTGTTTAACCAAATGGAAAGCTTTGTTTCCCTTATAGCGAAGTATTATGTTTTTGTGTAAATGGTAGGTGCATATACCACGACTTGATTTTGGGTAAAGTAGGCCAATTGCTCTTCCGATGGATTTGTGACGGTCATATATTATTGCAAGGCTTTCGTTCTCCACAATAACGCTACTTAATTGCCTAAAGAACTATTCCCACGATTCATCATTTTTAGTATCAACGATTCCAAACGCCAACGAAAAGATTTGAAAATTCTCGTCTTGTGCTGTTGCGGTTAGCAGTTTTCCTTATACTTTCCTTGCAAAAAAGTCCCATCCACAACGACTACTTTCCGAAGATAATGAAATCCATTAATACTTGCACCAAATGAGAGGAAAAAAAATCTTGAATATTTCATCTCCATATTGCAGATTTTCCGTGGGGCGTCAGAAATTTGATTCCTAAATGGTAAGTCGATAGAACTCGTTTCATGGAGTTTATCCAAGACATTCCGAAGATCGTTTTATTGATGGCATAATGGTATTTAGCCACAAATTCTACGATTTTGGTGACTTCTTTTGCCACGACCAGGAGCTGAATCGATCCAAGAGTCATGGTTTATGTGCCAGAGAAACCAGTCAGTGGTTTTGGCATGGGCGTGACTTCAGCCAGTTTGATTCCCATCATATTTTGTGTATTCGGAAGACTACGGTACTTCCTGTATCAACGAGGATTATGGCGATCTCGAGGTCTATTATGACGAGATCGATTACGAGAGGGTCGCTATGAGGGGTGTCGATACCAAAAATTTCACTTTCCTTGAAAGTAATCGCATTATTCGGTGAATTGGAAGATGAAAAGAGAAGGTAATCGAGCCTGTTGGTGCTCAATTCGGCTTTGCGATGATACGCTTTTATTGCGAAAATGCTATCTTTACATTATAGCGATCCTTCGATTATCATGTTTACTCGGCGGCGATTGACGTTGCTGACTTTGTCCTCAGGCTCTCTTCTGCGCTTCCCTTCTGTTCGGGGACCTTGAGGTGCGTTGTTGCCTGGCGGTGCCTGGTCGGAACTAGGTGGTCGGTTAGTTTCTTTGATGAGATCGTTTACGCTGGATATTTCTGACATCTCCCAATAGAGTAGTTTTGCCATTAGCCTTGCTCCAAGAACTTTGCAGTTCGTCGTGGAGTGACCCTTCGGTTGCTGGAACTCGCAAAAGGTGTTTTCATTGTAAAAGATGTTTCGAGTCCTTGTGTTACCCAGCGATCTTCCTCGTTCGGATGACGGGTTAATGGCATAGTTATACGCTCTCTGAAGGTCCTCTCCCTCGTACTTGTTGTTATGAGGTTATGCTCCGCTGGAGCGTCTTTCGAAGATGCCTTTTTTAATTTATGCTTCAGCGACAGAACTTTTATCTCCTCTTCGATGGTGATAAAATATGCGGCCTTATAAAGAGCATCCTATATTGAACGCGGTTTTTCGAGGGTAATCCACTTTCTAAATTTTGATTTGTACCAGAGAGTTTTTCGGAGCGCGTATACGGCTACATTATCACTTATCTTTACGACTTTTGATCTCACGACATTGAATCATTTGATGAAATCTCAAAAAGATTCATCTTCCCTTAGAGCCAAGCTCCACATGTCGACATCCGAAATTTCCCTATTCATAAACATGGAGTAATTTTTGAGAATTCTGCAAAGATTTATCGAAAGCTTCCGATGGAGTTGTGTTTTAGTCGAGAGAACCATTCAAGAGCCTCACCTTGGAGGTGTTCGAAGAAAAGGAGACAAAAGCCTGTGTTTTTTTTACCCTCCTTAAGTTTGGACCTCGTCATCGCGATTCGAAAGGTTTGTAGATGTGCTTTCGGACTGGTGGTTTCGTCATACACATGGATTTCAATTTTATCGGGGTATAAGATTCGAGCCTTAGTTATACTTGCCGTAAATGGCATTTTTTAGGCTTCTTGGAGAATTTGATCGATCTCTGGTGTCTCACTGGTAGCGTGATGAATATGTGATTTTACTACCCGAACTTTTGTAGCGGTTTTTGCGATCGGAGATCACTAATTTCTTCGAAGTCATCATGATTGGCTTATGGAACTTGTCGGCGTTTATTATAGATGTTCCGAGCCTGCTTTTCGACCAATTCTTGTTTTTCTACCTATAAGATATTTTCTTCTTCTTATGTCATGGGTTTGTCGAACTTATGATTTTTCCAGGCTGAGTGTTTGCTTCTTCTCCTTGGGTGCATGTCTGCGTCCTCATCCGAAGAGTCGGACTGCTCGATGGATTCTATGTTAAGTCGCTCGGCGTCGTTCTCTTCCGTTTCCCCATCTAAAGGCAGAAGGTTGTTGGCGGTGTTCAGTGTCACATCAGGAGTTGTCTCGTTATGATTTTGTCCCGATGGTTCATTTTGTGCATTCTGCGTTCTGTCAAGCGGAGCGGACTCTTCTTCCGCGAAGCTTGGTACTTCCGCGTGGGAGGATGGTTATGGTCCTAGTAGTTAGGGTTTTGACTTGTTTTGCGAGACATCTTGTCAGCTTATCTTGTTCTTCCGAATTCTTTTCGAGAGCTGAGAACATCTTCTTGATTTCACCGAACGCTGCAGTGTTCGCATCAGCGTTGATTGCGGTAACGTTTGTTGGTGGAGTTTTCCTAACGTTCTTGTTCGTTGGAACACCATCACAAGCTGGTTAGTCGTTTTGACTTTCCGTAGCCATGTATGAATTTTTTGTTTGACGTAAAAGAAATCACTTGCCCCTCAATCTAACTCCAAACTATGGGAACCAAAATTCGCATTGTCTGATTACCGTTAGTTAAGGAAAATCATAGAAAACCCCGATTTTCCAGAGATCCTGTATTTCTCTGAGTCAAATATTAAAAAAATTAGAACACGATGAACAATAATAAAATTAAAAATTAAAAGTACTTAAGAGGTAAAAGAGGTTTCTTATTCCGAATCGTATGAGCGTCTTACAATCATATGGTAGTCTCGGTCACAAGAACTGTTGGCGAGTACCCAATTGAGACTGATAACCTAATTGAGTCCTAGCTTGCTAAGAACGGGAAATATTCTAAAACCCTAAATATTTAGGTGTTGAGAATTGAACGTCTCTGCACCCTTTCTCTTTGTCTCTCTTATATAGGCTTTAGGGTTGATTCATCTTCCTTTTCCGTCTTTCGATCCTCTGCGGAAATCTTCTTTTTCCGGTTTATTCTTTTGTGGAAATCTTTCTTTTATGAATTCCTTCCATTTTTTCATGGCTTTCCGAGAAAGGTTCGACCGTTATTGCGCTTGGGCTGGATTCTTGTCTAGAGTACGTAAGTGGACCGTTATCATGTTTTAGGCCTCATTTGACCGTATTGTGGTTTACGCAATTTTTTACGATTCTCATCAGAGAACCAGGTTTTGCATGATGATATGATTGAAACTTTGCGGAAATATTATATCAATCGTACAAGCTAGATGACATCGATGTTTAAGTTAGTCGTTTATCATTTTATACGAGAAGATTTCACGATTCTTTCACAAGTCGTTAGAAGTAATTGTATAGCTAGGGTGACCTTGGTGTTCAGGATAACCAAAACCGTTTATACGATTGCTTTGGAACTTATGCGATTTTTATGATTTTTATTGCAGAACTTCAAAGGAAACACATAATGATACAAAACGAGAGACGAAACCTTTGTGACGAAGTCAGCTCGCTAGTTGGCGAGCTAAACGTGTGTGGTTCAGCTAACCTACTGGCGAGCCAAGCGTGTGTGGTTCAGCTCGCCAACTGGCGAGCTGATCTTATGTTGTTCAACTTTCTTGTTGGCGAGTTCAACGTCCGTTGTTCAGTGATGACTCTGAATTTTCATGGATTTTACTTATCAATTAGCATCGATTCTGAGGTCTAAAAGCGTGCATACATCACATTTATGGTTGATTTCACTAAGTTTAGGATTTTCAGGACTTTTGCATTAGAATTTGCATATGCATGCATTTTGGAGGTTTTTCAGAACTTTCAGGTGTTTTTGGGAAGGATTTGAGAAATTTCAGAAAAGCAGCACTTGACGTCGAATGGAGAAAGCACTTAGCACTCAGCACTCAACATGGAATGGACTAAACTTACCTTTGAGCACTTGCATGATCGATCCCAGCACTTTCCAGGATCGATCTCAGGCACTTCGGCAACGAAACATGATCGATCCCACTCAGCACTTTCGGGATCGATCCCAACACTATGCAGATCGATCCCGCAATGAAACCAGATCGATCCTGCAGGAAATTCAGATCGATCCCCCTTTCATACTTTCAACGTTTCTGGTGAAGCCTCAACGAAGCCAAGGAAGTGCACGAAGACGAAGTTGTACTAAGAAGACAACATACAAGATCGATCTCACTTGTGTTGGGATCGATATCAGGCACTCAATGCCGGGATCGATCCCAACCTCAGACGAAGTTTGGACGCAACGAA